>ARYC01000435.1:0-151524 GCA_000711775.1 Oxytricha trifallax | reverse complement strand
ATCAAAGAAGCTTTGCAAATTTTGGAGGAGGTTAAACAACCAGCCATAGAGCATTAATAAATACCAGCCAAAGTTGACTATTAATGCAAAGAATGCAATAAAATTTTCCCTTACTAGTCAACTTATAAGAGACACTTGAGAGATATACACAACGATATGCCAAGGTTATATCTCAAGCATTAAAAAAAAAGATGGGAAGTATGTCTGTGAGTTCTGTGAGAAGCCATATTCTCATACTAGAGACCTCAAAGTGGACTTAAAGAAAAAGCACAATCAAAGTTTTTTTCTTTATTCATGAACTTACAGGGAATAGATTCCCTTTAAAGAGAAGATCAAGAAACCCAGTGGAGTCTCTTGAGTTGAAGTCTAGAAGTAAGTTAAAATGAAGAAAGCAGTCAAGAACTTTCCAGTCTCTGAGAGATCAATAAAATAATGGTTAAAATAGAGGCAACGAAGATTCTCATATTAAAAATTATTGACTTAGATTCTTGCCTAGAAAGCTACCTCACTCTTGAAGAAAAAATAGAGAAGAGAGTCATTACTGATGATTAATATGCTTACAAGATATATCATTTTAATTACTTCCTTGCTGATGACAAGTTCCAAATGGAATTTGCAAATGAGTATTATGCTCTTTAAAAGGCAAAGTTAAATGAGTGCAGGCATATCATCTAGATTGATGCTCTTTTACTTGGTAAGGATCATGTAGCCTTCAGGCTTCCTTTACTTAAATGACTTACAGAGAATTCTTATCTGACTATAGATGTCAGAGATAAATTAGCTAGATAGTATAGCAGATAGTTGAAGGGATTGAAGAGCTTCACAAGCTTGGTTATGTTCATAGAGACTTAAAGCCAGAGAATATCATGTTGAACTTTCAGCCTCTTAGAGTTTATATTATTGACTTCAACATACTCAAAGAGTGCAAGCTTCTGCATAAGGAAATGTATACGGCACTCCTGGATATTTCCCAGAGAGAGAGTATTGGAGAGATGGATACACTTAATTGGATATCTGGGCTCTAGCAGTAATAATAATTGAGAGCGACATGCCAAGAAACGACTACTTTAGCTGCAGGGGTGATAGAGATTGTAAGCAGAGAATCTAACAATATCTCGATAAAAATAAAATAAATGGAGGTCTCAGAGAACTTGCATACTCAACTATTATCAAGCCAATCTAATAGAATTAATAAACAATAGAAACAATTAAAAATCATCTTAGAAAGATAATATTCATAGAACTGCCACATGACACTAAGCTTATGTTTGCGTGAGATATCTTAAAAACTCGCTTGTTATACTCACTTAAATTACTAATATTTAAACATTAAACCCCTACATAAACCCTATTAAAACCCTAATAAAGTATGCACCAAAAGTCTACTTTTATCAATCAAAAACTCAATCAAACTACTGAAAGGGTTTTGGGGTTTTGATTGTTCTTATTTATGTATATCTATAAATATAACTCAGACATTTAAATTTGCATATTAATACTATATATAACTTTAAATAAGAAATATTTAAAAGCTGGTTCACGATAATTTCACGCTTTATGAAACTATAAATTATGTTTTTTCAAGCTCATAAATCATATTTATTTATTAAAATTTTAATACATTTTAAATATAAAAAAATTTAGAATCATTTATCATTTATGATTTAAATAAAGGAAATTACTTGCACTAGATTGTCCTATTTTTATCAAAATAATCAATTATCACTTAAAAATTAATTTAATTATATTCTTAAGTTTATATGATAAAATCAACAAGATTAGTATATTCAAATATTCTATTGAAATGACATTTTTGTGCTTATAATATACTTATTAATATATATCCGAGTTTTATACATAAAATTATTCATTATTGATTATAAATTTAATTAAAAAAATTATTTTATTTAAAGAAATTATAGAATATTGTTTTTAATAAAAAGTCTCATTAATTTGATTTTAATAATAAAATAATAGATTATCAAGAAAAATTAGTTGCTATATATATATTTTATAGTTTATTTATATTTCATTACAATTTAAAATAACACTTAAATCATTAAACTCGATCTGATAAACTTATTGTAATAAATTAGGGATTTAAGAGAGAACTAACTTATGAAATATTAAAAATAAAAAGTTTCAACTTATATTTAAATAAGAACAATTCATAAGTGTATATTGAAATTATTTATTGCACAGCAATAATAAATTTAATATATTAATTAATGATTTTGAAAAGAATTATGCAATATCCATTATCGCTAAATTACATTTAATTTGAGAAAAAATGGAATATAAATTATAAATATATATCAATTGCCAATAATACATAGGTTCAATAATTGGTAGAATTTATTTGAAAAGGGGAATATTAAAAATAAATTTAATTTTGATTAAGAGCGAACTCTAAGTGAATTATAAAAGTTATATTAATAAAAAAGAATTTAAAGCAATATCAAACTAAGTATTGAATAAATTACAGATTAACTTTGAAATCTCAATAAAATGAAATATATATCTTATATTTAATTTCTTACATTTTTTATTTTATTAATTAATAATATAACTTTTTATTAAGATTTATAAATTATCTTTAAATTAGCTTCCATAAAAAAATTTTAATTATTGCTTATCAAATTTAAATAAGTATTATATAATAATGTACATTTAATTAAAATATATTATTCACAGATTTAATTATATAATTTAATTTAATAAATATGTCTATGAATAATTATTAAATTAATATTTGATTTAAAATATTATTTATTTTTTACCATGATTAATTGTCTTATCAATTTTGAAAATAATACTGAGGATAATATTTTTATATATTAAATTAGAATTAGTATAAATTAAAACGCGTTTATACAATATTTTTATTTTATTTTATTAAACTATATATATATATATATATATATATATATATATATAGATTGAAGCAAATTAATAAACGTTATCTTAGTGAATTAAAGAAAGTAAATTAAATATATAAGTTAGGGGATATACATTAAATTTATTAAATTCATTAAAGTGCAGAGGTTTAGTGAGAAAAATTTAGTATTAATTTTTAAGATTCTGATTTATATAATTTAAGTTGAAAAAATTTATTAGAACTGCTCAAATTATAATGATTCAGTAAAAGATTTTTAATTATTATTATTTATTTTAAAGATAATTGCCATTTAATAATAATCATTACATTTTTATTGAAATAATTTTAAAATTTGTTTTTAAAGTAAATGAATTGGCTATATTTAGGAATAATTAAAATGCAATTAACTTTACAAAGAAAGTAATTGCATAAAAAATATTGATATTGATATCGAAAAATAAAAATGGGAATTTAATAGCATTACTAACAAGAGATTCAATTAATTTACCAAAATTTGAAAATAATGCTTTCCGTTTAGAATCTAGAAATATATTACTACTATTAAAGGCAAGATAAACAAGAAGAGTTTAGTTTGACACTATCTAGTATAGAGAAAGATCACAATTTTAAAAATCGAATTAATTTGATAAATAATGTAATTTTTTTAAATTATTTTTGTGATTAAGTATGATAATTTCTAGATTTGTGCGCAAATAAAATTACCTTAAATTCCTAAAGATGTCTTGTTAACTGAATTTCAGTACAGCAAATAAATTTGAAAAAATTGCTAATTTTAATTTTAGTGATTTATCACTTTCTCCAATTTAATTATTCTAAAGCAATATAATCAATTATTTTTCTCATTTGTTATAATTTAAATTAATACCTTTTTTTATTTACTTAACTTCCAAAACTAAATCTAATTCACCAATATATTATCATAAGCTTAAAAAATTTTTTAATTTTTTAAGATATCGTTACAAATTCATAAATTTAAAATAATTATAAAGATAATTTTATATTAATTATTATTATATTTTTAGTTTTTTTAAAAAAATAAATACATTATATATTTGAGGATTTATGCAATATATTTAATTATTCTTGCTATTTTAGTCAAATAAATTGTGAGATTGTTGATTATTTTATCATAATTTAATTAATAACTAATCTTAAACGAATGCTATTAAAATAATTATTACTTTATTAATAGTAATCTATGATATATCAAATCAGAATATTGAAATATTATACAATTATTATATTTAAAATAAACTGAAATAATTAGTTCCAATATAAATTTTATAAATCCATAATAATATCGCGTAATATTATGAATCAATATATGAAATGCAAATGATAGGTCAACACCCGAAATAAAAGGCTATAGAAGTGGTGAATGCGCAGAAATAAAATATTACAATCAGCAGACCCATTAGCACACATATACTCCAGCAATACCCACATCTCTCTACATTGGCAAAGCCAATTATAATAATATTTCTAAAAGAGATTAATTAAATTTTATTTTAATTTGTAAATATTAATATTCTTTAGCAAAGCATTCTATATATTTAAAAGTATAATTTGATTAAATTTTATACTTAATTTTATTGTCTGGCATTTAAAATTCAGAAATTCAATTTCAAATTAATAATTCCTTTATAAATATTGATACCTTAATATTTTTAATATAAATGAAAACATTTAAAATTATATATTAAACTTGTTTAATTCAATAAATAAAAACCACAAGTGATTCTAACACAATATTTTTAAAATAATTTGGGGGGGAAGTTTCCTGGCCCATTCATAAAAATATCTAATTTTTAAAAAAAATTCAAAGAATCTTTATCATCAATTATGATATATTTTTTTTAAAATTCAGCTTCAAATATCATTTCTACCTTGATAATGAATTTATAATTTAATAAAAATTACATTAATTATTAATAAAAAACACTTATTTTAGCTTTGTTAATAATATATAATTTGATTAAAGAATAATTATGTACCTTGAAAATTATATATAATAATAAATGTTTTATAGTACATGATTATGGTAATTGAAATTGAAATTTATTTGTTTCTATTAAAATTATTGTACAAAACATAAAATTTAATGTTGGGGGCAGGAAACTTCCCCCCCATAATTTTAATTATTTCATCTATTTAAAATTAAATTATTAAAATATCAATGCATTTTCCCGACAGACTTCTCTACTCTTAAATATTTGCAAGTTCAAAATATAATATATTCCCATGAATTTTTTCTTAAAATGGAAAAATAACCAAATAAAGGGTGTTGACGTCAGGGCGTCCCAGGTACGATCAGGACGTCCCAGCCTCGTCAGGACGTCCCAGGGTCGTCAGGACGTCCCAGTGACGTCAGGACTCAGGTACGTCTAACGGTCCCAGATTTTGACGTCAGGACGTCCCAGGTACGATCAGGACGTCCCAGCCTCGTCAGGACGTCCCAGGTGTCGTCAGGACGTCCCAGCCTCGTCAGGACGTCCCAGAGTCATAGAGACGTCCCAGCCTCGTCAGGACGTCCCAAGTAATAATTTTCTTAACGAATAAGATAAAATGTGCGAAGCACCATTAAAGATTCTATATGAATCTTTTCAGGCAGGGTTCTAGGGGTGCAAGCCCTAGTTAACTGGGGTCACAAGGGGTGGAACCCTTGTTCACAACTAATGCGAAACAATAATAGCAGAGGTCAAGTTTGTGGCAGCCCCTGTGTAGGTTCGGAGGCAAAGCCTCCGAAAATTATTTTATAGATGATGTGTATGAATATGTGTAAAATTAATATTTAATTTTTAAATTATAATCGTTAATATTCAAAGGTTGTTATTTATTAAAAGCGTGAATGTATTTTATTCATATTATGAAAAAGGGTTCCTAATTTTTTTAAGATTTCTTCTCCTAAATGCCTCGTAGAGATAATCTTCAATGACTTCTGGATTGCCAGGCATTGTATTGTAAACATGTTTGATCCAGTAATTTAAAACGCCCCAAAGGCCTTCAATCAAGCTTGAATTTTCCATATCTCTAACTGAATTCCCATTAATATTATGCACATACCGTCAATGATTCATCCACATCTCATTCCAATTTATTCCAACATAGGCTTGCCAACCATCTGTATGGACTGTAGTGTTTTCTGCCACGTGTTGTTGTACTAATTCCTCTAATGTAGCGCGAGTTCTGTTTTTGACAACAAAATTTTTTATATATTTTTTTTTCCGTCTATCTAGTCATTACCCTGTAAGAGATAGGTTTCTTGTTCAAGCTTTAATTAGTTTTTGATATTCCTTTTAACATCTGCTAAGATTTTACTCACAAATTCAACACTTGTTTTAAGATCAAATGTTTTTTAAATATCATCAACGATTTCACTAGTATTCCTTCCATTAGGAAAATAAGTAAACAGTATCTCTCGTAAATTCTTAGTGGGTAAGTATTAGGACAAAATATTTTCAATCCATTTTTTATAGTTTATCTAGGACGACATTGACTGTTATCACATTCATAGTAGCAATGATCTATATATTTTCAGAAGAAGTAAACATCACATGCAATGATTATTCGCATTTTTGACATTATAAAGTGCTAGAGAGTACTCCACATCCTTATAGTTAATGAATAAGTGCTTATGTGTCATGTCTTATGTGATTTGTTACTAGAATGATTCCATATGAATAAAGTTAATTAATTATTAACGATTATAATTAGACGATTAAATATTAATTTTTCACATATTCATACACATCATCTATAAAAAATTTTCAGAGGCTTTGCCTCCGAACCTCCACAGGGGCTGCCAAAAACTTGACCTCTGCTATTATTGTTTCGCATTGGTTGCAAACAAGGGTTCAGCCCCTTGTGACTCCGGTTAACTAGGGCTTGAATCCCTAGAACCCTGCCTGAAAATATTCATAGAGAATCTTTTATTGTGCTTCGCAAATTTTATCTTATTCGTTAAGAAAATTATTACTTGGGACGTCCTGATCGTACCTGGGACGCCGTGACGTCAACACCCCAAATAAATTTAGAATTGTGAATTTTTAAATAATTATAGACATGGTCAAGTTTTTCCTATTGCGTAGAGCGGTACTGTTTTAACAGGCAGTCCAAATCATACTTTCTCACTCTAGTCTTAAGTAACTTAAAAGTATTAAAACCCAAACCTAACTACTCAACCACAGAAAAAGTTAACTTGCGGATTTTATAAAAAAATTTAACATTTAATATAAATTCAACTTTTTAGATTGAGAGAACTTGAAGCAAAAGGGAAATCTATCTCGGATGTTGGAAATATTGCTTAAAGTTAATTAAATAGAAAAGTTTAAACTAATTTAGAGTGAAGTTTTTTGAATTGTTTTATATTTAACAAGTTATATTTTGAAAACTTGATTTATTAATTTACAGTAAAATATATCAGATAAATTATTTTTTTAAAGAAGGAGATAGAAAAGAATTTAAGGAAATTTAAGCATTCATAATGAAACTACATGATATTATTCTATAACAATTCTTCATTTTCCCTGATTTAATAATACAGAAAAATCCAATTTAATAATAATTATTGATTCTATATAATTACACTTGAAATATAATATGAAGAAAATAAACATTTAATTTCATTCCTATTTCATAATAATACAAAAATAATTTACAATAATTAAGACTAAGACCTCTTTTTGACAAAACAGGATTCCTCTGTAAATAATTGTAATAGATTCCTATCTATTAATAAATAAAATCTAATTCTGGAATGAATTTATATTCAAGTCGAATTTTAATATTGATAATAATAAAAATAAAAAATGTGATTTAATATTTTCTTTACAAAATCTATTTATTTAAATGCTAAAAAAATTTTTCAGATTACATTGAATCTTATAAATTTATAAAAACTTATTTTAAATTGGGAAATTAATTTGTCTATTCAATAAATTCCAAATTGCATTCATTTTACATTTTAAAGTTATTTAAATATAATCTTACATAAAAATTATTCAAAAATTTAATTCAAATGAAATAAAAATTTAAATATTTTTATTTATCTTTAACATTGAGAAACTTTGCTGATAAATCTTATTATTTAAAGTATTTATTTAAAAACAAAAAATAATAATACATCTGTGATATTAGCAATAAGTTTAATAATAATTTTAGCACAAATATCTGCTTTTAAAATAGCAAATATTTTATATAAATCAACCATTTCTATAATTTTAAAAATTAATTTATAATAAATAGTCACCTTACCTTACCCGGTGAGTAAATTCAGAATGGACACGATAATATTCTTGATCGGACATGAATAATTTAAATCTAAATGTATATAATTTCAATATGATTTCACTAATAAACTATAATTTAAAAAATTTTATTAGCAATTTTATATAGGACCATCACTGATCTCGACTAGGAATTTTCAAACTTTGAGGGACAAGATTCCGATATGTCATTGTAAGATTTTCAAACAAACAACTAAGAGGAGTTAACAATAGAGAAATTCCACTTAGTTAATTATTAAAATTCTAATAATTATTGAAATATACTTTACACATATATTTAAAGATTATATTAAAGGGGGGAGAAATAATGAGTGTAAATTAATCGCAAATCATAATCATAAAATAAATAATTAAACTAAATTTATAAAATTGTGATATTATAGGAATTTTTTTTCTAGCAATTAGCATAATATCTTATTTTAGTTTATTTGCTTAAAAAAACAAAATATGCATGTGATAAGCTTTTATATATTTGAATTTTTCATTAAAGGTAAATTTTAAAAATCAGTTGTACCTCTCTAAAATAACAATATAATAAACGACAAATCTAAAGACTTTGGCAAGAAATCATTTCTGCCTTGCAATAAACATGAAAATAATTCAAATAATCAAAGCAGTTCCACATCGAGTAATTTAAAACATTCTTCTTCTCGATTTATTTTAATCGTAAATTTAGTATATAAAAATTAATATGAGTTTGATTTTTAATTTGCACCCCAGATTTACATTTAGAACGAGGAATATTCAAAACCCCAAAACCCTTAGTAAGGTTTATAAGTGCTTTGATTTGTAGGGTATAGTTGGGTTCTTATTGGGGTTAGTTGAGAAATCGCAGGTTTTATGTGTATTTAAAATATATTTAATGGATTTTAGGTGATTTAATTCAAACAAACTTTATCAACTTGTCCTTGTTGGACCTCTTGAATCTCGCTCTCTATAGTGTTTCAAATAAGTCATCTAATGATTGCTTAGGATAGGAAGAAGCTCTTACGATTATCATCTCTACTATAATTCTAATTACTTACCAAACATCTTCTTGCTTTAAATGCTTTTTAGCTAAACTTATTGAATATCTTTCATGCTTTGTGCCAAAGTAAGTCATGTTTTCCATATCGCTCTCTAATATAATTGCAGCTACTGCCCATACACTTCATTAAACTGAGCTATTTGTCCATTTCTCTCTGATTGAAAAATAGCCAGGTGTTCCAAGAACCATTGCTAAGGTTACAATCTATTATCTAATGGATCTATTTGAAATCGATAACAACTACTTCTAATAGGCAGAGGTTCAGAATTGTATTTTCAGGCTTCAAATCTCTATTAACATATCTATGTTCATGCAACTCCTTGACACCCATAATCATATCTGAAAAATATCATTTAAGTCGTGAGGGTATCTGTTTTGATATAGATAGTATCTCAGAGTCATTTAAAACTTCTTGAGCCTTAGTGCGATAAAACCATTGCTTAAAATGACACCTTCTAACTTAAGCAAGTGCTTAAAATCTCTTCTCTAAGCTTCTCTTAGAATCATATATTCGTTAGCGAATTCATTTTAGTACTGCTCATTCTTTATTAGATAGCTGAATGGGTATACTTTGTATGCATACTCATCAACCACTATGAGCTTAGCCTTATTAGGCAAACTTATATGTAGATTATTTTCAATACAATTACTAAGATTAATTGCATTTAATGCAGAAATGTCCATTGCTTTGGCTTAGAAGCATGTTGAAATAGTGTTACCTGCAGGTTTGTTAATCGATTCTAATCGTCTCTAACTCTTGAGTCTCTCCTATAACTCTCTTTCAGACTCAAGAGTATTTGATTCTTTTAGCTGGTTCTAGTTTTTGATTTTCTTAATCTTAAATCAAGAACTCGCGAAGATGATGTTTTTCCATATGCCTTTTAACTTTAGCTGAGTGAGTGTGTGACTTCATGAAAGTTGTTCACTAATACCTGCCATCTAACTTATCGTGTTTGAAATACACCTAAGCATCTCTAGAATGCACCTCTTTTATATTCCTCTTCAGGCTTTATTCAGTTGAAAAAAAGTTCTAGCAGTCTTGATATCAAAATGTTTTTATTTTTTCAAATGGAAGCTGATCCTTTTCTTCTTCAACATAATTAATCTATGTTTTAAACTCCTATCTCTGTGGTCTCCTTCTTGTTTATCACTTTAATTATGAAGACCACTGCTTCAAACTCAAGAGCTTTAAGTTCTGGTTCCCTTTTAACGTAGATAATCTCTGGCTTCTTAGTTTAGCTAATCTCTGCAGTTTGTTACAGTTTCTATAAACTTTCTAAATGTATCTTTATCAGGTTGACCTCCTATAAGAAGCACATATTTAATAGTAAGTTTTTAAACAATAGGATCCAGAACACTATATATTAAAATTTGAAATTCATTAACAGTAGAAGGAACAAAGATGGAATCTGTAAATACAGCAATGAAGAAGGTTTAGGCTCAAGAAATGATTCCAAGATTAAGAAGCAAGGAAGATCTTTATCGGTACCTCACATACATGGTAAGATATCTGCTAATGACTAACTTAAAGTGTAATTAGTTTATTCCTTACAACCATGGATGGTGCCAAAATATAATTTTTAAAGGGGATACTCTTTGATGAGAAGAACACCATTAAAAACAATGTGATTAAGTTGATAGATATTCTAAAATACCCAGAAATTTCAGTCACTAATCTCTACGAGGATGCGATGAAAGATGAAGAGTTGGTAGTTTATCTTTCTACCAAGAAACAACTCTCTAAACAAACTTCCAGAAAGGAGCTTCTTCTTTGGTGTTCTTGGCACTTTAAGAGAGAGTTATTTCAGAGAGATCATTGAAGAAGATCACAAGAAACGCTACTCTATTTTTCCAGAAGATTAAAAGAAGCAAGGCCTACTTATAAGCGAAGCTTGGCTTGAAGAGCTTATGAAGCACCCTTATCTCTCTAATAAGCTTTGATTCATAACTTTGTAGGGAAACCTGGAACTGGTATATTCCAAATGAAAGAGCATGCGAAGGTTCACAGAGATAGAAAGTCTCAAACCATTCATTAAGTTAGCAAGAGACTTTATAATGAAGTTTAAAAGCCTGATGAAATGAATATAGATGCTGTTGCTGGTACAAAATGAAGAAACATGGGTCCTAGTAAAGCATCAGAGGAAGAAAAGAAAGAGAAGCCGAATCCATTTGAGAGTTCGTTTGATATGTGAAATAAATCATTCATTTAAATCTAAAACTTATTTATAAACATTCATTCTTCCTTCTCTCGCACAAACTGTTGTCTTATCTATACTCGCTCTCTTACAGTTGCTTTGAATCAAGTCTACTGTGTCGATGAACAAGTCATGCAAAAGATGATACAGCAGCTGCTTCTTGTAGTGAGTCTTGATTTAACTCCAGTAGAATTCAATTCCATTAAATTAGGTGCTATAAGGAACGTTGTATACAGGAGTTATGTTTAACTCTTCATAAGCTTTCTTAGACTCCTTAGTCTTATGAACTAAAAGGTTATCAACAAACAGGATGATCTCTTGGTTACTATACTTCTCTCTGAGCTTATGTAGGAACTCTATATACTACTCTCGCTTAATAGAGCGAGGGTGAATAACATAACTCTCTAGGCCTGAATCTTCACTTATACCAGCTAAAATTGCATGGGTGGCTACTTTCACTTTTTAGTCATAAACTTCTATATTATCATACTTCTTATACCAAGACTTATTAATAAAAGTGTTGAAGGTGAACACAGCTTCATCTGGATGTATGAACTTGATGTTATTAGTAATAGCCCTCTGCATTTAATCATATATAAAGTATAATTAAATAATAAAAAATATTATATAGTTTAAATTATAAAATGGAACATTAAAGCCATTCACTCTTATAATAAGGTTGACAGTCTTAAAAGTAATACCATTTCTTCTATAAATGTTGGCTATAGTTTAAGGAAAGTTGCACATGTCTGGAAACTCGCGATGAAGCATCACAGCTCTTTAGTCAAGAGGAAAGTGACTCCAATACTATAATTTCTTAGAGTCATAGAGGTAGTCAATATAGACCACTTTTATTTTCTTGGAGGATGCTTTTCAAGAGCCTGAGTTATAATGTTAAACAACTAACAAGAAATGATGCCTAACAGTTGAGGAACTCTTGCTTAGGAGCTTTCTATAGCTACATAATTCAGAACTGGTTTGACTTCGTGTATATTAATATTTGTACCATACCTTAGCTTAAGCAATAAATCTAAATATTTCTTATCATAAATAGGCCCCTAAATTTTGCTAATTTCTATTTCTCATTTTGTAAATTGGCCTAATTTCTCGACTACTGATAGAAGACCTCAACTTTACTCAACAAATCAAAGCGCTTATAAACCTCACTGAGGGGGTTTTGGGGTTTTGATTGTGTAAAAAAAAAAAATTTTAAATTGGGAGGAAATTATGAGATAAATTATTTTTTCAATAAATTTAGCTTTGAATCTGTGCATAAAATTCTATACAGTATAAATTGCTAATTTACATATTTATTAAATATTTATATATAATTTGATAAATAAAAAAATAATCTTAAAAATAATTTTGTTAAAATAAATTTATTCTTGTAATAGAAATAATTACAATCAGACATGGAAAATTAATTATTACATATTGATCAGGAGGTCGTTAAGAAAAAATTATCAAGTAGGAAATAAAAAGAGTTCGATACCACTATGGAATACATTTCCCTCATTTAGCAATAAATAAAGACACGTTACTTAGTTTTTTTATTAATTAATAAAGAGTTATTAATGTAATCCTGATAATATATACTACAATATAAATTTAATATAATGACAATATTTATACAAAGGAAATTTTTGTTATAAATTTCTCTTTATATTTGTATTAGAGAATGATTTAAAAAATGGTTTATATAATATCAACTATACATTTTACTCAGACATGGCAACGAACTTTAAGTCAGCTCCAAAGAGAATAATATAAGTTACAAATCTTTATTACAAATTGTTATGTTATTAATAATGAAGCAAGACTTACAATTAAAGCACTCAGAGAGGAGTGACGTACTATTCAAGACCATAACTCGAGAAATTAGAAAGGTTTACCTTAAAATATTTGCTAAGGAGACTAAGTACCTAAGAGTCTAGCGATACAGAGAAAATTACTATTACCTAACCTCTCTGATCAACTTTAAAAATAAAATTAAAAAAAATGACTTAAAATGTTGTCAACTTTGTGAGGAATTAATAATTTCTGAACTAAACTACTTTAAATTAATCATGTGGATTTATATTTTATAGACTAAATAAATGATTGGTAAATTACTTTATAATTTCAATATTTCAATTCAAAATATATAAATTTATTACTCAAGAGGCTGTCCCTATAGACTAAGGCGATAGTTCCTTACGATAATTAAGCGGCAGTTCTTTAACGCCACGGGAATCGGAAGTAGAGCTAATCTTCTTTTTTGGGTCACTTTTCTATCCTAAGAGATTTAAGAACATATTTCCAGATAATTATGATTCAATTAATTAATAAAGATTCATTTTATTATATCAGATTATTTTAAAAATAAGTCTCTTCACGGTATCATAGACATTATCACGGCTTGCCTGTATCAATTCACAATTTTTTTATTCAGTTTTTATAAATAACTTATAACTTCTAACAATATCCAGATTTGATTTCGTAAATGAGTGGCCGGCATTTATTTAAAATTATACATTAAAGTATATTTGAATGAATTTTTTATAAGAATTTAAGCTGATATTCAATCACTTTAAGACAAACCATCTTTTCAAATCTTTAGAATAAAATAAAGCAATGAAAAGAACCAGAGAGGATTATATATTTTGTAATATTTAGTAAGAAAATCAAATTAAAAATAAAACTTTATTTTGTAAGAAGATTTATTTTTAAAATTACGTTGAAGGTTTTAAATACTTAGCCAAGAAACACTAAGTGCCCTATGAGGACCTTTAATGAGTAAATAATTTAAACTAAGCTACAAGATTGTAAATAATAATGATCAGTAACAACTATTGAGTTATTTTTGTGAGAAGCAACGATATTCATAGTTTTATAAAATAAATTAAAAAATTATTAATTTTTTTATATAGATTAACTAGAATCTGTAAAAATTCCCCACTCAATTTTAATTTAATTAATATTTTAGTAATTTACTTACCAAATAATTTAATATATTTCAAAAATTTCGGAATTTTGTAAAATTCTTATTTAAACTCTCGGTTCATTTAAGTGATTACAGTTACTCACTTATATTTAAAATATTTACACATAGACAGTATTAGCAATAAAACTTAATTCCTATTCACTACATTAAATTCTATGAGTGATTCACTGTAAATAAATATAAAATATTTTCATAAATAAACAATATTGCAGATTCAGAAATATATTTGGTACATTTAAATAAAGTTTTATTTAAAATTATCATTAAAATTAAATCAACTGAAAATAATAATTTTATTATACTTATTTTTTAATATTTATTATAATTTTCTTTATTTTATAATAGTTGTACTTAAATCATGAGAAAATAAATAGAAAATAATAGTGGCTTAATTTATATTTTCTAAAAATTTCTTTTTCAAGTGATTGGTATCAAAATTTCTATAAAAATAAATTATTATTATATTGTATATAATTTATAATTCACCCCAAATACATTTATATTTTAATATTTATCATATTTTCACTTCTTTGTTATATATTTATAAAATGAAAATTTATTTTTTTTAATCTTAATATTTATATATATATTTTAAATATCAAATAAATTTAATATTTTTATATATTTTTTTAACGAGGATTCACAATGTGCGATCGAAATAAATGATAAAAGTGAATGAAAAGTGGTTTATTATCTTTTTGATATCCTTATATAATCATAGAGCATATTTAGTAAAAATGAAATAAATAATAATTGAAATTTTAAATAAATAAAAAAAGAATCTATAATCATAAAATTGATAATTGGAAGGTAATTTGATTTTCTATTTAAATAAAAAAATTAGAAATGCAATAAATATTTTTAATATTTATTAATAAATCTTAAAAATATATATTGTGATAATTAAGGTTTTAGAATTAGTTAATCTATAGGAAGCTTTCAAAGTAGCTAAAATAAAAATAAATTTTAAGTTTGTGTATTTAAAATGTTTTATAATTATTATTCAATTCGTAGATTAATTCAAAACTTTTCACCTCAACCAATAATTATAAATAGCATGTTAAAATTTTATTTTTTATTAATTGACAAAAGATTTTTGTCAATTTCACTTTTATTTAATATTAAAAAAACAAAAGATTAGAAATATATATTAAAATAGTAAATCTTACAGCATGTTTGAAAATCAGACCCTTCACAACTGTGAAATGACTCTCTCACCGAATTCTCGCTAGGTTTTTCCCCGCGAACTAGACTTCGAAGTCGACGGCTTTCTGAAACTGTCTTATGGAAAATTTGACGACAGCTAGTCTGAAAGCTTCTCACCAGTGCACAGCAAGAGAAGTATCGACTTTGAAAATTCTATGTCGATATTCAATCTTTAAAACTCCCAGGCAACCATATATAAATATACAGTAAATTTTTAAAGTAATGCTGATATATTTTTTAATTTATTAAGATTTTAAATAAAAGGCGGCTGTAGACGTCTTTTCAGATGTAATATATAATAATACTACTCAAAATCAATAAAAAATTAAAAGTATTGCTCTTATAGTTTTATATAATAATAGTATTACTATTATATATTAAAAAATCGTAATTTCATTTGATAATACAACGCCTTTAAATCTAATCATCTCATAATAAACAAATAATAATATATTCTTTGACGATTGCCAAGACTTAAAACGTTCGCTAAGCGCCATGTAAAATTTGGGAGGGTTTAGATTAATGTTAATCCTTCTTAGAAATAGAATTTTCTATTGAATTAAACTGAGTAATAAAAATTATTAACAAATTTCAATGTCCCCCAATAAATTTTGAAGCTGCCGAAATGAAATTTGAATTTAACATGATAATTTCAAAGAATGAGACTACTATTGATAATATTAACTCTGACACCATTTCTGAGTTAGAATCCACTATTCTCATATTAATTCTAATTTCAAATTAAAAACATTCCTCAACATTAACACATAGATTAATCTCTAAATAACATATTAAAAATTCTATAATTTGTTAGTCTTAATACAATAATGTTGAGGATTCGATCAAGAACTCTCTTATTTAATAGAGAGATGAAATTCAATCAAATATGGAAGCCAAAATTCGGAGTAAGGCTTAAGATAAAAGTTCAAAAAAAAGGAAAATTATCCGTCCAAAAGTAACTAAGAAGCGCCTTTAAGAATAAATTGAGAAGCTGGGAATCCAAAACATAGTCAAGCACACTTTTAATAATTTTTTTATCAGATTATTCTTTAAAATAATTATGATTATAAGGTAAAATCTTTTGAGAATAAATAATATTCATCTTTCAAAATATTCGTTGATAATATTGTAGAAATACATTCAAAATTGGGAAATTATATTAAATATATTATTATTTTATTAAATTATTGGCAGTTAAGTTGGCTAGCTTAAACAATCAAAACCCCAAAACCCTTTCAGTAGTTTGATTGAGTTTTTGATTGATAAAAGTAGACTATTAGTGCATAGTTTATTAGGGTTTTAATAGGGCTTATGTAGGGGTTTAATGTTTAAATTATAGTAATTAAAGTGAGTATATGCGAGGTTTGGGTTCAGTTTATGACACTGAGTATATGGATTAATTGTTTAAGTTGCGATATGGATTTGATGAATATTGTGAATAACTCAAACCTGTTCTAAACTATACGTCTGTAGCAAGGCTACTCCATAAATCTCCAGCAACTGTGAAGTCTCACTGTCTATTAGCATTTAATTTAAAGAGATAGCATCTTAATTCTAAGCCTAAGAGACCATTAAAGTTTTAGCAGCATCATATTGATTATCTCATTAATGATAAGACTCTTAAATACTGGGCTCCCTTCTCTCTGGCCTAGAGAGCTGTGATGTTTTATCGCCAATTTCCTGAGCTTCACATCTCTGCTTAATCGATAGCTAACATAAAGAACGGAATATCTTACAAGACAGTCAATCGCATTAAGAGAGTGATTGACTTTAATGTTCCATTATATAAGGATAATTTAAATTATATATTTGATTAAATGTAGAGGTCTTAAGAGCATAATATAAAGTTCATACACGCTGATGAGGCAGTATTCATTTTTAATACCTTCATATCAAGGTCTTGGTATAAGAGGTACAGCAACATTGAAGTATATGATTAAAAGGTTAAGGTTTAAACTCATGCAATACTTGGTGGAATAAGCGAAGATAATGGCCTCGAGACTTATGTTATCCATCCTCGCTCAATAAAGACCGAATAATACATTAAGTTCCTACAATAGCTTAGAGATAAGTACGCGGACTGGGAAATTATTTTATTCGTTGATAACTTGTCTGTTCATAAAACTAAAGACTTAAGGAAAGAATATGAAAGGCTAAATATAACACCTGTAATTAATGTTCCTTACAGCCCTTAGTTCAATGGAATTGAATTATATTGGGGAATAATGAAAGGTCATTATAAGAAAATGCTGCTCTATCACTTGATGCACGACTTGAAGATAGATACAGTCGATTTTATTAAGAGTGCTGCTAAGAGAGTCAGCGATGATAAAGCTAAAGTATGTGCAAGAGAAGGGAGATTTTGTGTTTATAAATAAGTTTTAGATTTAAGCGAATGAATAAGTTCACATATTAAATTTGCCCGTAAAGGGATTTGGCTTCTCTTTCTTTTATTTCTTAAGGCTTGCTTGGGCCCATGTTTCTTCTCTTAGTGCCAGCCCCTGCATCTAAGTTCATCTCGTCTGGCTTTTAGAAATCTTTGAAGAGTCTCTTACTCAATTCATGCTTTACTTGAGACTTTCTCTCTCTGTTTAATATGCTGCGCTCTTTCATCAAGTAAATAGCAGTGCCAGGTTTTTCTATAAAGTAAGAAGTCTAACCTTACTTGAGATGAATGGATGCTTCTGCAATTCCTAGAGCCAAGTGTCGCTGATTTTGATTCCTTGCTTCTCTTTTACTTCAGGAGAGATGCTGTAGCGTTTCTTGTGAGCTTCTTATATAACTTCATTTAAGTACTCAGGTTTCAAAGTTCCAAGAATCCAAAGGAGAAGTTCCTCTCTGGCAACTTAATAGAGAGTTGCAATTTTGATGATAGGTAGAGAGCAACATCTGGATTACTCATAGCATCATCATAGAGGTTTGTTACTAAAATTTCAGGGTAGTTAGATATCTCGATCATTCTGATTTCATTAGACTTAAAAGCTTTTTTCTCTTCACTTAGCAATGCTTTTAAGAATTATATTTTTGTTCCCTCCTGTGTTAGCAAGAACAATCCAACTAAAGTTAATAATTTAGTTATAAGTAAAACTTACCTTGTTATACCAAGCATCTGTAAAGATCTTCTTTACTTCTGAATTTTCCTATTAAATCTTGAGATTAAATTCTCTTAATTGCATTATTCATAGATTCCATCTTGATTCAAGTTTCTATAAATGGTATCCATTCTGAACTTACTATAATTTTACTACTAAATAGAAAGATCCACTTGGAGGTCAACCTGAATCAGATAAATAGATAAAGATGGAAGAACTTTCTCCAAGTTTCAGAGTTTGATTTCCATTTTTATCAAACTTTCTCCATTAAATTGCTCCTAATAATAATTAATTTAATTATCTAGTGCTCCTAATTTATTAAAAACTTAATTAGGAGGTTTAATTAAAGTTCAAAAGCGTATTAGGTGGTGCATTAAAAAAATTAAATTTTAAACCTCCCCTCCTAAATTTACAAGAACAGATTTAGGAGCACCACCTAACTTCACAAAACAAATTTAGGTGCATTTTAATGTATAAAATGGATGGAATAGTAAATAAATTATCTTAAAATTTTGGAAATATAAAACTAATGTCTCGCACTCTGTTTCCATTAAACCTCTCTAAATCTTTGAGGATATGCTCTTACTTGTGTATAAATGTAGAATTTAAACTGCTTATATAATTATTAATAGTACTTATAAAATGAGTGGAAACTTTACTTAGAAAAGCGGCATTGAATTAAAAGAAAATTGAGACTTGTGATGCCTCTCCCTAATATGAACCTGAAATTCTCTAACCTTAGGTCTCAGACTTTGAATAACAATTCAGTTGTTAAATAGAAATGCAGAGCTTAGAATTCAATGGGAAGTTCCAATATAAATGGTTGAAGAGGAGGAAGAGAAAAAAGAAATTAAAGCATTACATTTATGTGAAGAGTGTGAGAAGAGCTTCACTTATAAATCTGCTCTTAAGCGTCATATCTTAGAGTTGCATTCTAACAAGCCGAAACTCTATCTTAAGTATGATAAGATAGATGAAAAATATTTTTGCCCTTATTGCAATAAGCAATATAATCATTCAAGGGATCTAAAAGTTCACCTATAAAACCATCATGGCAAGAAATTTGAAGTCATTGATCCTGAGACTGGTGAGGTCTTCCTTCAAAAAAAGAAAGCAAAGAGACTCTTTAGAAACCTTGGAACAAAGAGTTAAGAAAGAAAATAAGTTTATTAAAGCAGTGAGAAACCTTCCAGCTTCTGAGATAGTGAAAATCACTTTGAAGATTCAAGCACTAAAGCTTCCAATTTTAAATGTAATTGATCTTAAAGAATGTAAGAAAAGTTATCTTATACTTGAGGGCAAGTTTGAGAAAAAGGTCATAACTGATCAGCAGTTTGCATACATGATTTATCCATTCAACTACTTTAAATGAGATGACAAGTATCAAATGGAATTTGTCAATGAGTACTAAGCTCTCTTACTAAAGCAAGGGATAGACAGTGCTGATTTATAATTAAGCTCGATGCAATTCTCATTGCTCAAGATCATGTTGCTTTTCGTCTCCCTCTATATTAAATGACTTTAAGAGACTACATTTAAGATTAAAGGATTCCAAAGTAGCTACCCCTTATTCTTACAAATGTTTGCAAAGGCATTGAAGAGCTGCACACTTTAAGGTATGTCCATAGAGACTTGAAGCCAGAGAATATTATGCTTGACTTTTCACCTCTCAATTTAGTAATAATTGATTTTAAAAGATCATAAAGAGTTGAAGCTTCAGGATTTGGTAATGTTTATGGTACTCCTGGATACTTTCCAGAAAGGGAGGACTGAAGAGATGGTGATATTAAGTGGGATGTATGGGCTCTAGCAGCAATTATTGCTGAATGCGATATGCAAGGAAATGATTACTATAGTTATAAGAGAGTGAAAGATTCAAAGCAGAGAATACAGCAATATCTAGACTAGAATTATATAAAAGGTAAAATGAAGATATGGTTGAGTAGATAATCATTAAGCCAAACCATAGAGCGGAGTATACAATTGACTAAATTGTAAACTGGATAGGAGAAATAAAATTTAGAAAGTTGCCTCATGATGCAAAAGTATTGTTTGAGTGAAAAGTAAAAATAAAAAACCTATTATACACACAAATATTCAATACATTTAAACATTAAGCCCCTACATAAAGCCTATTAAAACCCTAATAAAGTATGCATCTAATAGTCTAATTTTATCAATAAAAAACTCAATCAAACTAATGAAAGGGTTTTGGGGTTTTGAATCTTGGGCTTATTTTATAAAGAACTCAAAATTTGCTGGACTTTAATATTGGCGATACTATTTTATCTCAATACTTGAACGAGTTTACTCGACTTTAATGAGACGGTATAATTTATAGAATCTATAGGTGTTTAATTAAAGTCGAATAAACTCGTTCCATGGTTGAGATAAAATATAATCGCCAATATTAAAGTCCAGCAAATTTTGAGTTCTATATAAAATGAGCCCAAGATTGTTTAAGCTAACCAACTTAACTGCCAATAATTTAATAAAATAATAATATAATTAAAAATAATTTCCCAATTTTAAATGTTATTTTACAATAATATATTTCACCTCTTTTTAATATATTAATATGCACATCTCTGAGAAGTACAAGGATGCTGTTATGGATCACAGTGGAAAATTTTAAAAATATTTTTAAATTATTAAATATTCAAATTTATTAATAAAATATTTATATATTGATAAAATTCAAAGGCTTGAGAAAGGATCTGGCTTATAAAATCACAGACCGCAGCGACGTTCTTTTCAAAACAATTATACGTGAAATAAGAAAGGTCTACCTCAAATAATTCTAATCTATGAGTCAATATTTAAGAATGCAGAGGTACAGAGAGCCTACTTATTATTTAGTAGCACTACAACCCTTAACTGATTAAATAATAAATGAATCACCTTAATGTGAATAGTACTTTATAAAATTAAATCTTAAATTAGAGATATGACATGATTTTCTCATAAATATAAAAACTAAAAAAATCTTATAGTACTCTATTTCGAAGATCTATAATTTGCAATAAGAATTAAAATTCTTCTTAGGCTCAATGTTCTACCCTAAAAAAGTGAAGAAAATCTTCACGAATGATTATTGCAAAAAGCTAAAAATCTGAAATTATGACTTGTTCTATTAAATTTAATAGAATTTCTTATAAAGCAATAGTTCATGCAAAAGCTAGCAGATAATATAAATCTAAGCTTATACTAGTTTACATTGAGCAAACTTCATTTTCTAAACAATTGGGACGCCTTCAAAATATTAATGAACCATTTCCTCCATAATTATAAAGAGGATTCACTTATAAGCAATAAAACTATGTCCTCGTAAAAAGAAGACTATCTCAAAGGACTAGATTTCTTTTAGATGGGTTATATATAATAAATCTTTATTCTTAAGCTATATAATTAATTGTATTTTTTCGTAATTTTAATTAAATGCTAGGAAATTAATTTTCAATTTAAATATTATTTTTATACATTTTTTCTTTGCAAAGCTACACGGTGAATCAACCGAAGAGGATGTCAAAATTAAAATCTGAGGGCTGAAAATCTTATATTGATTCCCACCTCAAAAATAAATATATTCTAGTATTTTTGCTATAATTTTTTGTTATACTTTTATTTCTTAAAAAATACATTTATTTCTCATTCATTATACTTTACTCATAGTATACTAAGAATTCTATCTAAAACTTTATTTACACATAGAAATTTAATCACCTTAACACCCTTTGATTAAGAACAAAGCTTAATAATGAACAATATTTATGAAAATATCTATTTTATCAATATAAAAAATATCTCATATTTTTTTAACATATATTTAAGTACAAATATGTTAATTTTATCGATAGATGATGTAGAATATAATTCACTTAATACTCCTTGATATAATTCTATTTATAATTTAAGTAAAAAGTTTATAAATAACTATAAATTTGAATTTCTTTATGAAAAACAAATTTAATGCTAAATTTATAATTATTAATAAGTTAAATACACATAATAGATGTCAATCGGACTTTAATTATTGTTTATCTAATTCTAATCACATATCTAGTTATTTTTTATTTTAGTATTGCTGATATAAAAATAGATTTAAGATACTAGAAATTGACTGTAATTGATTTAAAACTAAAAACTACATATAGATTTTTTAAGAAATTGAATTGAACCATTAATAAATTTTTAATAAATTTAGGATTCACTTTATTTTAATATGCTTTCAAAAATATATTTTTCTAGGATTATGAATATGACTTAATATTTAATTATTTTGGATAATTTTATTTTCAATCATATTTTATCAAGGATTTTAAACAGTATAAATTTTTAAGATATAATTAAAAATGAATAAGAATTATTAAATTGAGAATAAAATAAAAAATAAGAAATTACAGATATTTTAGAAGTTATATTTTACATTTTTTCAATTTTTTGACAATTTGATCATAAATTTAAACAATTAAAGAGAAAATTAAAAAAAGTACAAAACTATTGCTCTAAGTACTAGAATCTACTCTCTATATTAAAATAATTAAAATATCTTATAGTAAATCGTTTTTATGTTGCCTTATAATATTAGTATAGAATATAATTAAAATAAAAGAATTGTATCTTGAATAAATTTAACCGTTTAAATAGCTTTGATTTATAAAATTAATATTGTAGGAATATAATTGATTTGGGAAAAATAATTATAATTAATAAATTAAATCATCAAATTCGTGGCAGTTAACTTTCTCGAAACCCTTAAAATATGGTACTTGTTCGATAGAGAATTAAAAATCAGCTGAACTTTACTATTGGCGGTATCCCTCTATCGCATTCCTGAAGCGAGATAAATCAATTTTAATTTTGGGTAATTTGTTTAGTTGATTTTTATGGTCTAATTAAAGTCGAGTTATCTCGCTTCAGGAATGAGATAGAGGGATACCGCCAATAGTAAAGTCCAGCTGATTTTTAATTTTCTATCGAACAAGTACCATATTGTCTAGGTTTTCAGAAAGTTAACTGACACGAATTTATTTTATTAAAATTTTATTTATTATTTATTTTCCCAAATCAAATGTATTCCTACAATATTATTTTTTTATTATATAAGTCTATTATTCTAATATCATTTTCCCTAAAATTAAGTTATATCAATTTTTATATATATAATTTAATATCTCTCAGAATTGCCAAAAAGATTATAATTGGGAATATATAATATATATTATAAAAAGAGTCTAATTTTGGATTTATTAGTAATTAATAAATTATATAAATTCTTAAATTAATATTTCTCTTATATAATTTTAATTTAAAATTCTAACCCCTTCTCATATATTTTCATTTTCTGAGACTAATAATAACTTCATAATCTTATCCTCAATATATCATTTTAAGTTTATCTAAATTTTATTTCTATCGTAACATTCAAAATTAAATAAAAAGTTATATATATATTTTTATTAATGTAAAAAATAAATATAAATTCCTATAAATTATTTATAATTATTATTCAGTAGCCCCAGCAAAAATGTTAATAAGAAAATAGATATAATGAATATGGCGCATTTATTAAAGAAGCAGTTACATGGATTATTATTAAAAAACTTATTTAGCTATTTTAATTAATAAAAAATAAACCCTTCATAATAATCAATAAATTTAACCCTTAAAAAATTGTATAAACAATTTTAATAAATTATTAATTCCATTTTTTCGTATAATTTTACTATTTTTAATAAATTGCTTATGTCCATGATTTAAAAACTTAATTAAAATTGTCACTTAATTAAAACAATTCTAAAATATTATAAAAATTTAATATATTATATAATAGATTATTAGGTCTATTATGAATGAAGTCGTATTTTAGATTACTCGTTTCCTCTCTTTATATTATCTTATTAAAAATTGCTCATAATTTATCTATATTTTTCTTAGAATTACTTATAATCACTATTTTTTAATAAGATTTTGCATAACAAAAAAATTAATTTTTATTATGTGAAATATGTGATAAATAAAGTATAAAAGCCATATTGGATAAAAGTACAAATAATAATAAATAGTAATTATTTATATAGCTGCGACCTAGTCAATAATAATTTATATCTTGTTATTATTAATTAGAAATAAATATGGATGCCTAAACGATCGATGATAATTTTCTGCCAGACCTCAAGGAACTTAAGAATGATTAAATTAATTATATAATTTAATTTTAATAAATTAATATTTTCAAATGGGGAATTTAAAATATAAAATATAAAATAATTGTAAATATCTTTATCATTTAATGTATTTAGAGAATTGATATAGACTGATAAAAAGAAATTTATCAATAATGATTGATAGTATGGTAATAAAATACAAATTGATGAGAAACAAAGAAATTTATTATGATTTATTTGTATTTTTCCATGTTCTTAAAAATATTTTGATTCATCATAATCTTTTTGAAATTAACTTTTTATATGCATATTTTCATATATTTAATCAAAAAAGATAATGGCATTTTAATTTTTTGTTTGCAAAATTTAAATTAAATTTAATATTGATCTAGAGTAATTACAAATGCAGCTCAATTAACTTGTTTTTTAGGAGTTCCTCGGAAAATGATAGCGAAATGTCTGATTCAGATTTAGAACTAAAAAAAAGAGACCGACCAGAAATGGTACTTATTGTTTTCCTTATTTTCGCGCATTTATTTATTTTATTTATAGGAAAATTAGAAAGGACTCTAGCAACAACTTATTTTCTAACATATTAATTACAGCAATTCAAACAGTAAGAATTTTTAAGGAGAAATGTTTCTTATATTTTTCAAATTTTAAAACTTATTTTGCGCAAGAGAGACATCAAAGGCAATTACAAAGCAAAATTCAACATTGAGAAGTTGATGATTGAACATGAACGAAAAAAAGTAAGAATTTATGTTAAAAATATCCTAAAAGTATTCTTGGTCAAGAATTTGCTATATGTTTTACCGCTTTTTGGAAATTTAATGCTAAAAGCCAGGGTTCTTACCATATAAAGATAAAAGATTTCACTTTTCATTTTTATTATTTTCTGTCATTTTTTAAATTATAAATTTATAAATCAACAATCAAATGCCTTATTACTTAATTCACAATGAAGCTGATAAGTTATAAAGATTTTAGCTTTAGTAAATTTTATAATCCCTTTCAAATTTATTAATTAATATAAAATTAATGAAGCTGAATCCCTGACCTCTATTTATTTTAGATTTAACTTCAGGAGTTGAATGATAAATACGAAGAAATCTAAGATTAGATGAATGATTTGAGATCCAATATAGGAAAGAAAGTGCAGTCAGGGGAAATTTTGGATGGGAAAACTCAATCATCAAAATGTCATTGGGGTTTTCTCTAAAAAGAAATGAAATGGATGGCTGAAGATTTTGAAAGAGAGACCAAGAAAAAGATCACAGACTCTAAAAAGCATGCTAGGTCTTGTAAGAAAGAGCTGCATGAAAAGAAACTCAGGAAGGAAAAGGACATCAAAGATCAAAAGATTGAGCTTAGGAAAAAAGCGGTAAATATGGGAAGGATGGTTGGCCAGTTCTGGAAATCCATTGAGAAAGTTGTGAAGCATAACTATAATGTGCTTTATGAGAAAAAGCGTTAACAAATCAGAACTAAGAAGCTTGAGAACTTCGTTAGTAAGCATTTGAAGCTCAGTGTCAAAGTAGCTGAAGAGCTAAACACAAAAGCATTCGTAGACTAAAGTATGTACAACAAAGATGGAAATTTAATTGAAAATAGGGAGAATTAAGCCCCAAACTAAGGCTAAGTAATAGTCAAGATCTATGGCTCGTAAGACGAAATTGATCATTAGAAAAATGTAGAAATGCTGAATGATATAAGTAATCAATAGGATGTTTAACTTCAACCTTACAAGAGATAAAAGATAAGTGTGATTGTACAGAAAGATCCTGAGGGAGGGTATTCTTATGATCATGAAATAATTCACAATGATAATCAGACTCTAAACACTGGACAATCTTAAGCCAATGAAAATGATGAAAATGCAAGAGCTAGAATTGCTGAATAAACAGTTGAAATGGCTAAAGCTCTATAACCTCAAGGTTTTACTTTATCTTCTGTCAATGTAAAAACAAAAGTTCCATTCTTGCTTACTGGAGAACTTAGAGAATATTAAATTATTGGTCTAGATTGGATGGTTACTCTTCATAACAAGAAGCTTAATGGAATATTGGCTGATGAAATGGGATTAGGTAAAACTATACAAACAATAGCTTTGCTTGCTTCTCTTGCTTGTGATAAAGGCGTTTGGGGTCCTCATCTTATCGTCGTACCAACAACTATCATTATTAATTGGGAAATGGAATTCAAGAAATGGGCTCCTGGTTTCAAAATTTTGACATATTTTGGTTCATAAAAGGAAAGAAAAATGAAAAGACATGGTTGGAGTAAAGAAAACTCTTTCCATGTTTGTATAACATCTTATAAGCTAGTCATTTAAGATCATTTTGCTTTTAGAAGAAAGAAATGGTACTATATGATTTTAGATGAGGCTCAAAACATTAAGAATTTTAAAAGTTAGAGATGGTAGACATTATTGAGATTCAATACAAAAAGAAGACTCCTGCTTACTGGAACTCCACTATAAAATGATGTAATGGAACTTTGGTCTCTTATGCATTTCTTAATGCCAACAATCTTTAGCAGTTAACAAGATTTTAAAGAATGGTTCTCAAACCCATTCAGTTAATCAATCAATCATAATTAAAGCTTAAATATATCTGTCGTCCAAAAGCTTTAAAGCATATTAAGACCATTCTTGCTGAGAAGAATGAAGAGAGATGTTGAAAAGTAGCTTCCAGAAAAGATTGAACATATTGTTTAATGTAATCTTTCAAGAAGATAAAGGCTACTGTATGATGAGTACATTAACTCTGATAAAACTAAGCAGACACTTTAAGATTCAGATTTCTTCAGTATTATGAATGTGCTTATGTAGTTAAGAAAAGTATGTAATCATCCTGACTTATTTGAACCTAGATCTATTGAATCGCCTTTTATTATGCAAGATAGATTGAAATTTAACTTCAGTACATTGATTTACAAAGCCTTCCAAAACAATCCCTTAAAAGATGTGAATTTACAGAGTCTCAGCTTTGTTCTAACTGAGTTTGAATCAATTTCTAGAACAGAATATTAATCATTATAGGAGCTTTACCCCAAAAGACCTCTAATTCAAGTAATAGGAGAGAATTAAAACCACATCGATGATTTATCTCATCACTTAATGCAATCGAGACCTTCCGCAGATGGTTATTCTTATGGAAGAAAACTCCCAATAAATTGTAATGTACTTGCTAGATCAAATACCAAAAGTTTAAAAAATACTCTCACATAGGTTCTTCCCTATGAAACAAACATTTATCATGATGTACCAAGCTACCTGAACACTGCTAGTTTGCCTTTTACTTAAAACTACTACTCTCTAGATAACTTTGATTTCATGAGGTATTCTTAAAGAACTAAAGAGTACAATGAATATGATTATTACATGAGCGCTTTGCACAATGATGAGCAAAGACTTCATCTAATAAGATTCGCTAACAAATTAATATAATGGAAACAAATTGACTCTACTAATAGAAACAATTTGATGTTTAAGAAACCAGTCTATGGGGAAGATTGTAGAAAAGCAGTTAAAATAAATCTCCTTTTTGGCGATGTATTTGAAGTTAAAAGACATAAAAACTTAGATAGATATAACAAAAAGGACATCACCTCTATTAATGATCTCGATAGAGCTTCCTCAACAATATTTAATCCTTTCTCTCAAAATCTAGTATTTAACTCAGATTAAAGAGATGAACTCAATCATAATCTTGTCGAAGATTGGCCAGAGTAAACAGAAGAATAAATCGAAGATTATAACATCTAAAATCCTTTAATTATTGCCGATATACATTTTACCTTAGCATTTTAATCCAAATTTTGCTTTTATTTAAATACATGAGTTTTTAATTTCGTAATAAGGAGGTACCTCTTAGCCAGTAATTAACAAATAAAAATAGAAAGAAGTAAATCAAAGAACAACTAAAAAAAGAGCAGGAAGAATAGCAAAGAAGGCTTCAAGAACAATTATAAATTCAGTTATAGGAGAGATAGAGAGAACTCGCACTGTAATAATAACAGGACTAGATTATGAATGAAGATCAAGAAATGGAGGAAGTTGAAGTTGAATAGACAAAAATAGAGAAAATTAAGATGTTTAGCTTGGTCATTGACATGAAGGCAATTAATTAGGAGATACTTCAATAAGAAAGTATGGAATAATAAATGGAGGTGGACTAACAAGAATAGGAAACGGTTTTAGATCAGGAAATATTCATAAATCCAAACGTTTAAGTGGTCATTGATGAAATGGAACAAGAAGTGACTGAAATTAAAACAATCAAAGTGCCAAAATAGATTCAAACAGTTAAAAACTAATTAGCCTAAGATTAAGTAGTCTCTGAAGAAAAGTTAAAAATTTTAAGTCCAAAATATTAACACGAAAATGGATACCAGGCTTAAGAAAAAGAATTACAAGAATTCTAAAGTCCAGATCGTAAATCAACATAAGAGAATGCACTGGTTTAAGAAGAGGATAAAAAAATGGAAGAAGTCAACCAAAATAATTCAGATCCTTATTCAGGCTAATCCACAAATCTTCCAGCTTAATAAAATGATGTACAATTAAATAGTCAAGAATAGCTAGAATAAACTCAAAAACAGCAGTCCGCAGCTAAAAAATTATTTTAACAATCATGATTTATAATAGGAAATTGATAAATTTAATCAAAAACTTTATATTTTAAAAAGTATTCTTATATATCAGACGCAGACGAAAGTACAGCACTCACTTAAAATGTAAGTTACAAAAAGAATATCTTTAATTTTTATTTTTTAGTGTTCCCACCTGGTAAGACCACAGGTGCCACAAGACAGGTGCTTCGCAGGGACACACAAGGAGGGGAACAAGAAACTGTAGAAAAGCTTGAAGATGAAGACGATGACGATGATGATGAAGAAAAGATGTTTTTTTAGAAATTTCCATTTTTCATTTTTATAATAAGTATTCTGATTAACTTTAATTAAATTATTAATTCACTAAATTTTCTAAATTATATATTATGAATATAATTATTTATTTTCTAAGGATCAAAACACTTCCTCTTAGAAAGAGCAAGAGAATTCTCAAATTTAAGTACCATAGGAATAATAGCAATAACCATCAAAGAAAGTTGAATAAGTATAAAATTAACAATTCACCTATAAAAATTGTGAAGTGTTAAGAGAAATGATTGTAACACCATTACAAAGAGTTTAAATTTTAGAGGAAACAATCAGACATTACAAGTTTATTATTCCAAAAGTAGTTGCAAATACAGTAGACTTTGTTCCTTCTAAGATTGTTAAACTTGGATTGTTATAAATCGTAATGTTTAATTTTAATTTTAAACCAATTTACTTAACATCAAAAGGAGAAAGCTTATGAAAGATTCTTGTATTAAAAGCTGATGTCTCATAGAAACGTTAATCAGTCTTTAAAATTCTCAAACATCCTTTTCTTCCCTCATAAGAACTTAATTCAATACGATTGTGGTAAACTATAGAGATTAGCTATGTTACTTAAGAATCTTCACTCCAAAGGTCACAAAGTTTTGATTTTCACACAAATGACAAGGATTTTAGATATTCTCGAGCAGTTTTTGAATCTCCACGGATATTCCTATGTGAGACTAGATGGTTCTGTAAAGGTAGAGATGCGTCAAAGACTTGTTGATAAGTTTAACTTAAACAAGAAAATCTTTTGCTTCATTTCATCAACCAGATGTGGTGGAATCGGCATCAATTTAACTGGAGCTGACTGTGTCATTTTTTATGATACCGATTGGAATCCAGCCATGGACAAGCAAGCTTAAGATAGATGCCATCGTATAGGCCAGACTAAGACTGTCCATATATATAGGCTAATCTCAGTCAATACTATTGAAGAGAATATCTTTAAGAAGAGTTTGCAGAAGAGAGATTTCGGTGGACTCATTATAGAGGGTGGATTTGATATGGATTTCTTCAAGAAAGTATCTCTTAAGGATATCTTGGAAGACGATGATTTCTTAAAGCCAAAGCGCAGAAACCTTATGAAAGAGGAAAATATCGTGTTTCATAGTAACTACCAAAATTTAGGACTTGAAAACGGAGAAGAGCAAGAAGTAGTGAATGAGCTAGATTTCGAGAAGCAAAGAGAGATGGAACAATATAGAAGAAAATTCGAAGAAGCACTTGTTAGAATAGAGGATAAGGAGGATGTTATCGCATTTTAACAGGCTAAGAGAGAAATAGATGATGAATTTGATGAAGATGCTATATTAGCTCAAGATGCCTCTTCTACAGTAGGAACTGTAAGTAAAATTGGAGATTAAGAGAAAAATTAAGCAAGCGTTGATGGCTAACTTCCTGAAGACGGCTAAGAAGAGGATGTAAATGAATAAGCTCCAGCCTTTGATAACAAGGGCGCTTCTCAGCTCCAGAGTGAAATGAAAAAGAACGAGTTTATCAATTGGAGAAACCATCCAACCCTTAATGAAGTGACTAAGATGTGCATTGAGTATTTAGAGAACGGGTTCTCCTTCGATTAATACCTCGATGACAGAGCCAAAAAGGATGCCAAATTCGTTAATCCACTTAAAGACGAGAAAGAAATTGAAGAAGAAAAGAAAGACCACAAAAATGGCGACTAGGATGGTGGCAGTGAATTCAGCTTCTCAGAGGATGATGAGTAGATGTCACAGAATGAGGAGCAAGGTTAAGAAGAACAGTATGATAGAGCTGTAGCTGATGCCCTATATAAGCGCACAAGACATGAAATTGAATAAAATTACTTTATTGTTTGAGTATTTGGCAATAATGTATAAACTTGAAACAGTATCTTAAAATGAATTGGGTGATTGAATTAAAATCATTATTTTTATGAAAAATCTACATAATAATAGCTGAATATTTATTTAAAAGATAATACCAGTTAGCTTATGATTATTTATTTTAATAAAATGTATGAATTGTAATTTAAATGACTTATAAAAAAATTTAACTCCCAAAAAAACGAAACTCAATATGATTGGTAAAAAAGACAGCAAAAAGAGTATTTAAATTAACTTATTTTATTGGTATATAATTTATTAAACAAATTTAACAAACAACTTATTTTGTCTTTTTTTCTAGCCTATTAATGCCCATTATTCAATATGCCTTATTAACTCTAACTTCCTCTTCATTAAAATGCGATTTATGCAAATATTTATTTAAATTTTACTGAATATTTTTAAACTAATATACCATTATTTTTAATTCATCGTGAGCATTATTCTCTGAATGGTAAAACTTGCTTGATGTTCCGCTTCTATGACTAATTTGACCAGATTCCTGAATAATATACTAACCATCAGCTACATTTGAAGATGTTCTTAACTCTCTGGTTGCTGGCTACTGATGAGAGTGAGATTCCATTCTTTCATGAGAGGGAATAAATAGAGTGTTTTGCTTCTAATTTAGATTAATTTTGTTACTTTTTTAACTTTAATCGTCTCTGATAGCATCAATAAATATTAAGTTTATTTCTTTACTCTTGAGAAAAAAGTAAAGTCAGTTAAATATAAAACTTAATCAAACTACTGCTTTTGAATCTGTTAAGATTTCACGCTCATTGCTTTATTAACTCTCTAGTTATGTTCTGAATCATTTGATTCATCAATTAAATTAGAATTTTGTGAAATTATATCGTTTATTGCTTCTTGTAAATTAGCCTCTTCTAGTGCTTTCAATACTTAACTAGTCAACTCAGAGCCCAATTTGTCTGCTAATTTTTACTCAATTTTGCTTTTGATCTTTTAGTTGATTCTCTATATTTAAGGATAAAAATTGTATAAATATATAACTTACATTATGAGGTCTTGTTGTCTACTTTGAAACAATAGTGTAAGATTCATGATCTCTCTTGCTCTTCTTTGCTGTAGACAGCCCATTGAATGTTTTCAAGTTCTTTTGAGACATAGAATGACTGCTTTGACTTCCGAGGGTAGATTTCTTTTCATATCTGCCGTTTTTAGGTGATAGACTTGGTCTCTAATGTTATATTTTATGTTTAGTTATTGGAGCATTCAAAGCTTCTTCGTAAAACCTTTGGGGATTTTTCTTAAAAGCTAAGTTGTAGTCAATTTGCTAGTCAGCTTTAACTACGTAGGATCTCTCTGGACTGGCCATATAAATCATATTAGTGCGCTTTTCGCCAGACTTATCGACTAAATTTCTCTCTTTGATATGCTTAAAATGCTCAATTGATGAGTTCTTCATACAGATCAATCTCTTAGTGGGTGACTAGGCAAGTTAGAAGCTTCCATTAGGATCTTTATAAACTGCATTGTCCAACTGTTTTTTATCATAATTATACTCATTAATGGCTTCGTAGAATGCCATGTGTGATGCAGTTTTTCTCTAGTCAATTAGTTCGTTAAGGATGTTGTCAAAGTCATCCACTAGTCTTTGGTTCTCTGCTCTCATTTCTTCTCTTTTTCTTCTTTAATCTTCATCACCAAAGTTAAAATATTATTATAAGCATTACAATATATTTTTCAAGTTCATATCAAATTCTAATCTATCGACTGATTGCATATTCATGAAATTGCCTTTATCACTAAAGTCCTCAACTCTTTATAAATAAAAGCATAATTAATTTATAAAATAATTGAAATTGTTTTATTATTACATATTCTTCTGATTTAAGTGGGAGAATCTTAAAATTCATCTTGTTCTTAAGTGTCCTCTTCAGCAGCTTCCCTTGTTTGATAAGCACTGTCAAGATTGACCATTGCATGTCTTTTGGGGGTAATTTATGGCTTTGGTGGTTAATCACATCTTCTCTCAAAGAAAGTGACTGTACCTACAATATCCTTTTATTAAACAGTTTAAGAAGCCTTTGGAGACAAAACAGTAGTTGGTAGTTGACTATTGCATATAACTTGGGATGACTTAGGTTTCACTTCATAGTTTGATTTTTACTTCTCTAAATGATGAGATTGGCCAGTTTGTAAATCTGAGAAACCACATAGCTCTAAGTACACTTTATCGAAATACTTGTCACTGAAATTGTGATTCTGCAGTTAATACTCATATGAGCTGAACTGTTTTTTGCTGAACAAGTTCATTTTATTTTGAGATTCATCGGTCGAATTGTCACTGGCACAATTTGAGCCAATATTTATGTTCAAGCAATCTGGGTCTGTACCTTTTCTATTTTTGGGTTTGTATGTTTCAAACACCAGGTCTTTATTGTTGCATTTAAAAAGGAGATCATTTTCAATTTATTTCACTTCATTTTCTAGCTAGTGAATCTCTTTCTCTCTTCTTTGTTTCTTATTTTATTAGTCCATGAATTGTTATTATGTAAGGACAGCTCCTCGACCTTGAGGAGTCTTTGATCGCATGTTTTGCTTGACTTTAGATTTTACAGCTGAGTATTTATTCCTAGAGTCATCTCTCTTTGATTAGATTGATCTCTGTAAGTCATTATATTAATATGAATCTATAAAGTTTTACTGTAAAAATTACTACAAAAATAGACATTTTCTTAAATTTTATCATCAATGATAGCTTAGTTTCTAGATTACGACTTATCAGGGTTAAAATTATGCTTATTCTATTATTAGATTATAGAGCTTTTCTCTTCAGCTAGTTTTTATATGTTTAAATTACTCTATTAATTTTTATTGATAGTGTTGGCTTTTGAGCCTCCCTTCTTTTTTACAACATATATATTGATGTTATTTTCGACATCTTCTGCCATTATTAGTGGCTTTCTAACTCTCTCCTTACTCTAATTCAACCTACTTTCCAATTAGACATTTAAGTTATTTCCATTATTTCTAGCCATATGTGGGGTAGTTCTTGATTCTATGGATTTATATTGGCTGCTCTTATTTGGGGTTTTGTTGCCTTAATGCTGTGGGGTCTTAACAGAATTTTACAAATTACTTTATTTCTATTCATTCTCCATTTTCATTTAAGACCTAATCTAGCTTGTACTTGAATGACCATTAACAGGAGTTTAGCCATTGTTTGTTAAATTTTTTCTTGCACTTGGTGTTCTGTCTCTTTGTAATTATTTCTGTTTTTAAGTGATTTATGTGATTTACTGAGTTGCTTAAGTTTTTGTCATGTAATTCTGAGATTCTCTCAGGGGTTTAAGGTTTTGCAATTTATCTAGGGTGTTACTATGGGAGGAACTCAAAGATTACTGTAAAATATTTTAGTTGCTATAACTTGGCTGTAAATTTTATAACTAAATTATTAAGAAGTAATATTTTTTTATTGAATCTAAGTCAAATTGCTGATATCAATTTATTGTCAGAAAAAACATTTGAAATAAGCACAATTTTATAGTAAATTCTTCTTTGATTGAGTATTTCTAGATTAAGCAGTGTGTTAATGCTGACTATATCTTTATTGGTGCTGCTACATTTTAATTTAACGAATATATTTCACAAATATAAATTTTAAAGCTTATCCTTATTTCTCAATAATTTAAGGCTGATTCTGGCGTTATTATTATTAAGTATAAGAGAATTTTTTGTAGATTTATAATTAGATAATTGATAATATATAAGACACTGTTTTTATTTATAGAGTGAGTTGTTAAAGGAATTAAAAGTTATTTGTATTCATAGATCACAAACTATACAAACTATAATCACAGAATACAACGCTTTCTCGTTCCTTTATAATATTTTAATAATGATTTTTATGATTAATTAGTGTATATAAAACAGCTATTTTACAATTTATGGTAAAGAATATTTTAAATTATTTATTGATAATTAAAATTAGTTGTATGTGTTAGTATCAGTACATTTTGTCTTGTTCTTATGCAGATCATAAGAAATGCAGAGACTCTTGCATGGTTGTGTCAAACATCTTTGTATTCACCTTATCACCAAGCAGCATGAACAACTCCGCTATCTTATGAGCATAGTATCAAAAATTTATCAATCTTACATCTATATACTATTGTAAGAATATGTAATTAAGGCATACATGCAGGGAGCAGGCACCTTGATTGGCCCTTGCCAGTTGAAGTAGTAGTAGCATAGATCGTATGTTAACTTCTCAATTACGTCCTTCGAGTGAGGGGAGTCGTTGAAGCCCACGAAGAAATGAGTTGGCACCGCACATCCCTGGGTGGTTTGTTGTGGTATCATATAAACAAAAACTTAATATATTTGCCTTAAGATTTTAGCAATTCATGCATAGATGATCTTAAATAAAAGGGGTACTTTATTTTATTATGATCAAATAGAATTATAAAACTATCAAGTAGAAGTCGTATTCAAGGTTTGAATCTTCACTTTCGACAACACTTGAGTCGATGAGGCACCCTGGGGGAGGGTTTTGCAAGTTTGATTAGTAATCCTCTACGAAGAACCTCTGGTTTATTCTCTTGTTCACGAATATGTACAATTAAATGTGATTAATTTATTAGAATGACATACATAAATTGAATATGACTGTGATGTATGGCTTCTTCTCGGTTTGATTATAATTCTCATTTATTGCCTGTCTGAATTGAGAAATTTCAGTTCTTAAAACTTGCTTTCTCATTGAATCACCAACTCATTTATTTATTGTACTTATATTATAAACTTAAACTCCATCTCTGTAGATAATAAGATGTTCAGGTAGTCTGCCGTTGTGGTCAGAGTATGCTGAAAGTGCGTTTTTCAAGGCGTTAGTCAAATTCTTAGAAACTATTTCGATGTTTTTCCTCTATACTATCTTTTTATTAAATATATTAAATCATATATAGTGTAGTTGGTCAAATGCATTTCTTAATAAATTTCAAGATATACAAATAACTTTATTATTAATATTAAGATGCGATCTTTTCAGAGTAGTACTGACTCATTTCTCTGTTGTAAGTAGCACAAAATCCAACCACTGAATTTGGACCTGAGTGACCAACATCAATTCCTAGTAGCATGGTGTGCTTATCAGTAATCTACTTTTATAACAATATTTATTTATTTCATCAAAGATTAAAAGTATCTTAATAATATGTAAATCATTATAAAAAATAGTGCTATATTAATTATTAATACTTTATATACTTAGGGAAGACTAAGTTGAAGAGATCTCCTTAAAGTTTAGAGTTGATTTATCTGAGGATATTTGAAGCCACTGATAAATTATATTTATTTGCAATTTTGTAGGAAATGGCTTGAGATCTCAATTTTCTTTAGTAGCATATATAATTATATTATATTCTCAACAGGAAAATATAAAAATTGTTGCTAGTAAGTAAGTCCAATTTAATTGAATAAATATCTTAAAATTTAAAAAGCAAACTGCTTTGAAATCTTTGTAAATTCTGTCAGTGGGCACTAAAATGACTATTATTTTAGGTTGTTGTTCTTTAAATTTAGTCTTTAGCACTTTATCTAGTTCCACCTCGAATTCTTTCTTGTCTCTAGTGTTTTTTACAAATATCTTTATTTGTAATTTTGAATAATATTAATTGATGAAAAACAAAGGGTATAAATCCCTTTAAACTAGGTATTATGGAATTCTTTCTTAATTAATTATTGAACAAAATTACTATAAATTTGGATTACTAGAATTATAAGACAATGTATAATTCTTAGAATTTTATAAAAACCAATTAAATTTAATTTTATATCTGGAAAGTTTGTGGAATTGTAGAAAAAAATCTTGTTATATCTTCAAACACAAGAATATGTTATTTTAAAAATATAAATATATTAACACTATTATTTAACAAAATTTAGAATTTTTAGAACCTATATGATAAATTTTCAGAGATAAAGTTATATGGAATTTATGAATTTTATTTGGTATTTCTTGATCGCTCTGATTATCTTTGCAATTAGATTCATTATTGTAAATTTAATTAATCAAATCAGCTAAATAAAGCCTAAAAATCATAATTTCCACCCCCCTTCAACAAAATACTAAAATAACTGTTTTAGATTTCAATCCAAATTGGATGGCCGACCAACATACCAAGTTTATCGCACCCAGCTAACATCTGTTAATGAACAAACCTTCACAATAACAATTAATAAATTACAGTGACGTAATAAATTTATCAATTTAAAACATTAAGATTCATTTAGGTTTATTTTCAGCTTATCTAAAGTGTTTCTAATCATATGCGAAAATCCATTCGTCATCTCCAAGAGCTACTGAGTTTTACAAGATATAAATAAGTTATCTTTATATTTCAAAAAATTATCGTATAAACATTTTAAAAAATACAATATTTAAATAGTTTTGGATTGGAAGATTTCTAATTTCATTTGGACCACAGTTTATTATTTCGCCATCGTTCATTCTGATTCTTGGTACTGGGAGTATGTTGCTGGTTAGTTCCATTGGCTATAAAAATTATTTTTATTTACATTTAATTATTTAAAATCTTATTATAATATATATATATATATATTCAGATATTTTGGCTTCTTTTCAATCTCAAGACCCCACTATTGTAATTGCTTTTGAGCGAATAGTTTAGAGCTGAACTTTTCAATTTCATCATATTTTTAATTAGGGTTTTTTCTGAACTTTGACATTATTTCACGCATTTAGAATGGGTCTTAGCTTATTTCATCAGGAATACCATCCATATTTGATGATAAAATAAGTTTTATATTTGATATAGAAATATTTATGGCATAATCATATAATTTTAGTAGATATATTACAGAGTTCTGGTGGCAAGTAGATGTCTCTGCCATTCAATGATGCAACAAATATTGGCTGATTTTTATCTGTTATGTTTTATTTTATGAATTTCTGGAAATATTGAGCAACTGTGAAGGTGTCTCCCTCTGAGTTGAAATTTAATAAATATATGAAATAATATATGTGTTAAATAATAGTTAATATCTATTGTGAGTTTGTGAATTTCAAGGTAAAGGGGGTTTTATCAAAAATAATGTCCTTGATTGAATAAGCACGGTACCTTCCCCATGTTGTGACAAGAGATTAGCCTATAAATATTTCCTTTACTTTATCTTGGAAAATACAAAAATAAATTCATGAACTCATATTAATTAGGTATTAAGATTCATATTTCAAATATTTTAGGCAGTGGTTTAAAGACATACTTTATGGAATAGCTATTCCTTCTTGCCAAACTTAACTTTGAAATATGTTTTAAGTTGGTTTAATGAAAATGAAAAGTCTCGGAATTATAATGTTTTCTTTCTAAAAATTAATAGACTTTAAATTTATCGACTTAGTTTTTGTCTACATTATAAACTAAATTAAAGAGATTGGCTTTTATTAATATCTACCAGTATGATGGATACAGCCTATATTAATTTCTATTAATTCATATTAAGTTACAATTGATTTCAATTTTCTTTGGAAGGCTTTTTGATCACCTTTATATTACGCTTCAAGCTTCTTTAAAGTTTATAAACTAGATTGGCTTTATACGAACCTATTTGCAGATAGTTAAAACATTAAATATTTCTTTTAAATTATATCTCTTTAAGTTCATTTATTTCACAAAAAAATAATGAATTTATGATTAAACTATGTATTTGCAGAGTCAAGGACAACAGTAATGGCATTTTGGTAATTAAAGGTGCTTGCCTTGTAGCCATTATATGCTACCATGCTGCCGAAATTAGACTGTGAGTCTCTATCTATGAACTTTGAGCCTCTGCCCATTTAAGTAAGATTGCCCATACCTCTGAATGCTTGCTTGATGATATTATTCAGGACTGTGTGCATCACAGCTTTATATTCATAATATAATATACTAAGGAAAAATTAAACAATTAGTTAGAACCGAAGAGGCCTTTTTAAATTGTATGAAGTTTATGTGAAGTTTTTACTTTTTTATATCACAGCATGTTCTTCCATCTTTGTGGACTTCAGGAACTTATCAGTGAAGAAGACCTTGGTATCGCTAACTATTCTTATCACGTAGTCATTTCCCTCATACTGAGTGTTTACGATGATGTCTTCTTCTAGATCCTAGGGTGTGAAGATTGTGCGGCCACTTTCCAAAAATAGACCCATTGCTACATATAGACTTTTTCTGGCTGACCCAAGAACTTGTAGCCAGAGTGAATTTTAATTAAAATTAGCGTTATATATTGTATAATCTCATTTTTAACACAGTATGAACAAGAATTTCATAATGAATTTTTATATGAGTGAATTTTCATCAACATCTGGGCTGATTTAAGTCTCATATTGATATACTGACAAATTCTTTGTCACGTTTACTTTGAATTGATTGGTGTATAGCTTTACTTAGGTGGGTGCCTTTGATTGTTATTGAGATGCATTTGACTTTTGAGGACCCTTTGGAAAATTTGTTGTCCCTTGGTTATTTAAATTTATAGTAATATTTATTTTTTAACTACAATATACTAAGAACCTTAATACAGTATATATTGGCTATTAACCTTTTCATATTCATGATATACTTTTTATTAAATAGATTTATAAATTTAAAAAAATGGTGCAACTAATTTTTATTTTGATAGCCCTTTTAGGCCCCACTGGCACCACTTTACTTGCTGTAAGCTGCGGTTGTCTTTGAATTATAAGATGTATGAGACTTAGTTGATTGCGACCAAGTGTCATCATCCTATTCGAAGTAGTTATCTCAAAAATATAAGATTTATACTATAAAGCTTTTCATAAATATAATATGTGATCCCAAATATAAAAATTAGTTGAATTTAAAATTAATATATGGTATATATCTTTAGTGTTATTGTTTCTTGGCTGATACTACGACTGCTTTTGATTGTTATAGTTTCTTTAATTGTTTGGTTTTGAGTATGATTCCATTGAGAAAATCGTGTTAAAATTAATGAATTATACGGAAATTAGTAAGCAAAGTATTTATATTTATTAAATATGAGATTAGTGCTACAAATATTCTCAACATATTCGTCAGATAAAAAAAGATATAATAATTTCTATGAGGGGCATAGGATAAAATTCTATTCAGTGAAATATTAAAATTAAGTATTTTTCAATATTAAAAGTAAATATTTAATTAAAATAATTATATAACAATAAGATAGAGTGCTGTATTTAATTATGTCTAAGAATGAAAAAAATATTAATATTACGATAAGACAAATATAATTCTACCCTGCGAATAAATATCTATGACTGCAACGTTTTTGAGCATCAAATTAGATTTGGTCTGTTCCAATCGAATTTAGTTCTGGTAACTGGCAAGATTCTTCTCATGCCCTTGAGCAGTTTTTCTGAAACTTCATTGTACATCTCTTCAAGTCCCTCTTAGTACTATATCAACAAAATAAGTGAGAATCAGTAGTGGAATGAATAAGTGGAGCTGATTCTCATGATAAAAAATTATCTCATTATTTACTTACATCAGTTTCAAGTTTGCAAATAAGATCAACTATAGCCTTTGCGCTAAGGGTTTTTAGTTTTTGTGGTGGGAAAGCCTTCTTTAAGTTGAATTGAATATTTCCTTGTTCGAAGTAGTGATTGTGTAATTTAACAGAGCCACTGAAGTTCTCACTGCCAAGCTCGATATTGTAAGAACTTATGAATTCACCACCCCAGAAATTCTTGAAGTTAAAATTGTGGCAAGAAATTTCCACTTTTATAGAGGATTCGTCTACGAAGACTGAATGGAGAGTGGTGCCCTTTCTAAATTGACGATTTACATAGGCTTGCATCTCCTTAATTGTCTCATCTCTAAAGAAAATAATTAATTTAGATGAGAGGATATTTAGAGAAATCTTTTCATTGCATTATCCCTACGAATTATTCCTTATAGTGGATATAAAAACCCTGTAACTTACCTTAAACTGAGGACATTTGCTGGAAGTGAAGCAGCTGAGAGGTCTACGTTTTCCTCTTCAAGTTTGGCTTCCAGAGTAATTGGGTGAAACGAGAATTTGCATCTCTTAGATGGATCATAGTATACAAATTCCTCAACCACCTGCTATTACTGCTATTATTCGATTTGCTGAAAATAAAATCGTAAGCACTTATGGAAAATTATAGCAGTAATTAACTCAGTATATGTTAATTTATAATTTGCTGATCTTATTATTCCTCCTTTTGCTCTTCTTCTTATTACTATTGTAGGAATACATTCGATTTGGGAAAATGATTAAAATTTAAATTAATTAATTATTAATTACCTTCAGTTATGTTTTTTGAAAATGTCTCCATCCCCTGACAATATTATACTCTCTGGATAGCGCATTAAAAATGAGACGGTGGTTGTTATTGCTATAATGAATTTATCTCATCGCCTAAGCGAGAAACACCCATTATAATATTTTTGGGAGTTTGCTAAAAATCAAAATATCTCGCTTCCTGGGATGAATCAGGAATATTGCTAATAGTAAAGTCCAGCTAAAATTGCGGGATCTACCGTAGCATCTATTTATTTTTGAATTTTGAGTCACTTTAGATTTTATAACTGCCATGATTTTAATATTTAATTAATTTAATTTTAAAACATTTTCCCAAATCGATTGTATTCCTACAATATTGTTGCTCATCACCATCTTCATCCCAGATTGATGCTTTCTTCTGAGGAGATACTTGCTGTTGAACTGGTGCACTTCCTCCAACAAATCTGATTCACAATTATAAAATTACTCCCCTTTAACTATATAAACTACGTTCATTCTATAAAATTGAAACAGTAAATTTCAATTATTTTTTAAATTAAATCTGGATATTGGCTCTTATCTGCCATGACCAGAGACAATAACCTGTGAGCCGTCATTCAAATTGAGTTGCAATTTATGATTTTCATAGTAGTCTCTCAAGGCTTGCTTTATTTCTGGTTGCTGCAAGAAATCGTGACCTATTATGTTAGAGATGTCTTCCAATACGTCTGACAATTCACCCACTGGAGAGCTGGAGATAAAATTACAAACTATACATCTATTTATATATGGGAAACATAGATATCATAATACAAATACTATTAATAAATCTTAAAAAAATAGCCTAATAAATATGAATAAATTGAGATGAAATACTTTAAGACTCTTAAACTGCTCATATTTGTTTTTATAATAAATCAATTTATAATTTAGATATTTCCCCAGGTTTAAAGATATGAACTTTAATATTAGATTTATATTTAGAAGTTTTATGAAATTAAATGGGCTTTATAAAGAGCCTAAATCTTAAATTATAGAGTAACTTATTTTAAATCAATCAGTGTTTAGGACCAAGCAGACTCCTTGGAGGACCCAATGACTGGGATGCTTGTCTGTCTTAAGATCGGCTTCAAACACTAGACCCACTCCCATGGCGTTTCTTCTGTTTTGTGTGACATATACGGGAGTTCTAATGGTGCCTCTAAGCTTCAAATTTATAAGATTTTAATTAGGAAATTAATTAATCTAAATGTCACGAGATTCTATAAAAAGGCAATTTGATTAAGAATAAAGTAAATTTATTGCAACATTGATTTATTGTAAATTCAAAGCAAGTGATTTTATATTAAAAATATGCAATTAGAAAATCATTTAAAAGATTAATTTACAGTCGAAATTATAATTGTTATCATTATTATATACATTGATAATTAATGATTATTGATGCTTTTCATTCAAAAATTACTTTTATTATAATTATGTTAAAAACCTATAGAATATTTTTAGAATTTCCTGCATAATCATATCTTTTAAATATTTTATATAAGCTTGAGTTTGTTAGCTTCAATTGGAATAATTTGAATGAGTGGCATTTCAACAATAAGTTCCTTGGGGTTCTGGTAGTCAAGGCAGTCCTTTTCGCTATGCCAGATGGCACCTTCTAAATACAATCCCTAGATGTAACAACCATCTTCAAGTCTCTTCTTTACTTCATTAAAACTTAAACTATGATTGGCAGATTAATATGAAGATAATCTTTTTTACACTTTAGTAAAAGAAAATACTGTTTTCTCTTTGTGATCTTTGATTATAAATTTTAAGAGAGTTTATTCAAAACAATTCTAAATCTTATAATTATATATTTGTAAACTTCATTTGGATTCTTAATCTTGGTGACGATTGTGTAAAGAGTACTCTTATCAAGCGCCCATCCCTTTCTTCTACAGGTGGTTTGCACCAAGGCTGTTAAGTAAGATTCTGGAATGTGTAGACCTGAGAGCCATATAGCCTTGGGTTCCTCAACTTCAATCCAAGTCTTGTACTAGTTGTATCTGCGCATGAAGTGCTCAATCCAATTTTAAATAATATAGGTAATCATTTTTACTAAAACTACATACAGAAAATATTATTTTTAATAATTCTGATCAATATTAAAGGGAGTTTATTAAACTATTTAGGAACAAAAATCATTTAATCCAATTGACTAAGCTCTTAAGGGTTTATGGGGCAAGTGCTGACCACATAGATGGTAAGAAACCATTAAACAATGAATTAGCCAAGTCATCCAATTCCATACTCATACTAATTTATTTCTATTAATTTTGTATTAAATACATTTAAACGATATTATTTTGATTTAATGCTTTATAGAAATTAATACTGAGGATAAAACCAACCAGTTTATAGTATTATTTTTATGCTCATTATAAAATTATAATAGTTTAAAACTCATACCGATTTCTCCCAACAGTGCTCTCTTCAAATCAAAAATAGAACTGTGCATTTTCTCCAAAAGTCTATTGAAACGTTCTAATTCCTGTAATAGCACAACTTGAGCGGGTGTGGGGATTTCAATCACAATTAATAAATTTTTTGTTAAACTTTACTAGACTATGTTTGCATAGCAAATTCTCACTTTTTATATACAAGAATTCTATTAGAGAATGTTCTTCTTGATATTGTAGTAATCGAAAAGCTCTGGTAGTTTCGATTAAATGTCTGAGGCAACTTGCTCGATATACTCTTCTTTGTTTATACCACCGCCGGCTGACACATCAGATGTTTGCATTTCAATGCAGTTCAACCAGATTTCTAAAAGAATTTTCATTATATTCCGTGTATAAAATATGGTGGATTATAAGATATAGATAATTCACAAAAGGATTTTAATTTCTTAACTACATTTCACTAATTTAATGTGACTAAATAGATTTCTTTAGCAGTATTAGTGAAATAAGATATTTCAGCGTTTGGATGTAGACCGAACACACCTGGTGATGTGAACAATGGAATCGAGTCTATGTAAATTTTATTTATCAACTGAATAACTGATTATATTAATTTTGTATTTTATTTGTCTATTTTTCATTTAAATGTAGTTGATATAGAGCTCTAGATTCTCACATTGTGGAATGGTGTAATCGTAGCCTGATTGAGAGAAGTAATAAGTTTGGTTGTTGTCAAAGATGAAATCTCCAACGTATTCCTTCAAATAAGTGTTCAATACACGTCTATCAAATATTGAAAATAGCGACTCATAAAATTTTTGTAATTTGTAATTTCTATCAAAGTCATCTGTGACTCTACCACCATACATAGCCTCACCGATGAGATAACGCAGTGTTTCCCATGGTAATTCTTCTTCATTATTTTAGAAGGCTTTGTTCAAGTTATATGCTTAAATTTATTAACTTTTTCTCTAATTTTTAACGTTTTTTACTTTAATATATCATAATAAACGCAATCATATTAAATCAATTTCTCCTTTTCATTAACAATTAAAAGTACATAGAAATCAATCTGAATGAGATCTTAAAGTCACTATCGTTAAAGTCATATGTGACATTCCAACCAATTTTACCGAATTTCTTTCTCTCTTAAATGACTGCGTGGAAGAAAGCAAGCACGTAAACGAGAGATTTGAATTCTTTAGTGGGGCACTCTACTAACATTTCATCCGTAAGCTTGGAGTAGCTTTGAATTTATACTTAATAAATAATTTAAAATCGATTGAAAGTAAAAGCTTATAAGTTAATTATTGAAGCTTTGTTTGATGTTTTGACCGAGACCATCGGGTGGCTCAGTAACGACTTTAAGTGATTTTTGAAGGATACCAAGAGGGAATTAAATCCCAAAGGAAAGTTATCATAAGATTTTAGTGATTAAGAAATGATTCATACCTTTTAATACTTTAAAATAATTTATTTAAAAAATTATAATAAGCTGATTATTGAGAATCAAAATTATATAATATGTTATACAGCAATATACGAATAAAATTATATTAAAATTTAAATAGATTGATATATATCCTAAAACCTTTAACAATTAGAAAACATTCTTTAAAAAAAACTATTACTTTGTTTATGAATCACTAAAATATTTAGAGTTAATGAATCTGTCAGTTGGAGCAGTAGTTAACCAAAGTCTGAAGTTCTTATCTGGTTTAGTGATATTTTCAATAATTGTTTCAAGTTTCTTCAACCATGAAACGAGCAAGTGACAATTTTGAAGCATAACCCATTGACCTCTCATAGCTCCACTCTCAATAAAATTAAAACTTGGAAATAAGATAAATCAATAAGTTGCTTGGCAGTTTCTCCTTGACCTTGACCAAGGGAGCAGAACTTAAACTTACCGCCCATGCCCATTTGCTCAGCTAACTTTTACACATCACTGAAGGGATCAGCACCTGGACTAAGAATAAAGACAATTGGGGTTTTCTCAGTTGACTGCTCATAAATTCTGTCGTACCTGATAGGTGGTGACTTAACGTACTGCTCGTGCATTTTTTCTATGATGAAGTTCTTAATGGAGTTTACGACTCTATCTGGTCTAAAGCATCTCACAATCAAAAGCTGTTGGAATTTGTTAAGTTTTTCGGAGTATCCGCAAGGAATCTCAACCTACTCTGGTGCTTCTAGATCATACCAAGTCTCCCATTATTTTCCATGATTTTCTAAGTCATCGATAACTGTCTTCCAAACATCACCAAGGGTTTGAAGTCTTTGGAGATCTTTCCAGCCGTTAGCTGAGAGCCAAACGTAAGGCTTTGATCTTGCGATGGCATCTAAACTGGTGTTTCCCTTGAGGAAGAAATCAAGCTCTAATTTGTTCAATTCGTTGTCACCATCCATGATCATTGTTGTCATTTGGAAAGAGAACATGAGCTTATGTCTTTCAAAGATACCCATGCATGTGAATTCATAGACAATTTAATCTTTATATTTCCATAAGAGTTTTATTTATATGGTCATTAAGCAATTTTTACAATACAATTAATTTCTATATATAAAATATTGACTTCAAATTAATTAAAAAACTTCCAATATAAAATCCATCAACATAAAAAAACAAATTAAACTTAAGGATAAAAAATAGGGGTAAAAGTTTTTTTAATTTTCTATACTCATTTTGAAATTCAATATAAAATATTATACTATTTAATTGATTTAAAAAACAAGTTGAGTAAGTTTTTCTTTAATGTTTCTTAGTCTATTCTAGAGAATATTATCTTTTCTTGCGCTTTCAAGAGCATTCTTGAATACAGTTAAGTAACTGGATAGTGAGTACTCGTACATTTCAGAAATAGCTGAGAGTCCTTGCATTGCGAAGAACAGAATAGCACCTCTCTTAGCTACATCCTTATATGATTCTCTACTTTGCTCAATATCCATATAAAGTCTTAAGTTTAAATTTATTTTGCAAAAAATGGCTCACATATTTAAAAAACTTAGGTATTTTAAACAAATATCAGCTTCGGTAATTTTGGCGGTTTCAAGGGCAGATGCGATTTCAACAGACTTGCTCTTTGCATTTTCGAGAACTTCTATAAGTGGAACGTTATCCACAAGTGGAATGTCTGTCTCTTTACTCAACTCACTGAGATATTACTTTATACAAAATGAAATATTCTATATCTACTATTCAAATGAAAGAATAGTAATTAAGAAGTGTGTCTTCTAGATCTTTCAATGTAGATCTGTTTTGAGAGGTCTCTATAACGAGTTATTTACGTTGCTTCTCCAATTCTGGACGTTCGTAACTTACAACCTCATTCAAAAGTTGATCTCTTAGACCTTACAATTAGAAAAATAATTACTCAGCAAGAATTTTATTTATCGATTCTTATAATAAGTAAATAAATTTAATTTATTTAAAAGAAATTTAATAAGTTTTTTGTAAGTTTATTTTAATGCTTTGATATAATATAATATAATATAATATATTCTCGTTGTTAAAATTATCTTATATTAAAATATAAATAATTAAAAAAATGATTTAAGCATTTTTATTTTATTTTAATATTTACTTTAAAAATAATAACTTAGACAAAAATGTTTTTATATTATTATTTTGAATGTGACATTGAAGTTAATGATCATAGTTTGTAATAAATCTTAGAAAACTATTTATATTGTTTATTTGTTATATTTCAATATTAAAATAGAGTTTTACCGTAGGTTTCTGGAGGGTAGTTAGGATTAGCAATCTTGGTGGTCATGTAGAGACGGAATTCATCGTGATATTCAATATTCTGATCTCCTAGTTTGATCATTTTAACACCGGCTTATACGATGATATTCTTTTCAAGAATTGGATCAATCATGGGATCGATTTCTTCATCGATAGTTTCGCATTTTTTAATATAATTGTGTTATTATTATTATTATTTAAAGCTTATAGGAAATTAATACTGGGGCTTAAGCCAGCCATATAGTTAAAATTATGTAATATTAGGGAAGATATAGATCTTTAATTCTATTTATGATTTTATGAAAAGCTTCGAATAGTACTGGCTTACCAAATGTGATAGCCATTTCAAGTCTTTTAATATAATCAGCTTAATTGAAAGAAAGCACATCCAAGTTTGATTTCTTTTCTTTTTCTTTGATCCAGAACACAGCTTGCATTTGTGGGTCAACGCAAAGAGGGAATCTGCTTGCATTCTTTGTCAAGATACCATTTTAAATTGAAAGCTCATCAGAAGGAAGACCCTCGGAGGCCCATTTTGATATTTCGACATCGTTTGTCAAGAATTTCTCTAACCTGTAGCCTTCTTTGTTTGGAATAACATAAAATTTGCTAATTGTTAAATGAAATGCTCACATTATAATTGATTGCATTTATTGAATGTTCTTAGCAATCAAATCTAATTTCCAGTGATCATAGACCATTTTCTTTCTAAGATCAAAATTGAAAGCACCGCAGTAACTCAAGAAAGCACTACCAGACAAGCAGTCTCCTACTAACTTAATCTTATCGGTACCCAAGCTTTCCAAATCAATAGTCCAACGTTTTTGTTCTGAGCCTAAGCCAGTAATAAGTTTGGATGCAGCATCGAGTTTTCTCTACATCTCACGTGACTTAGCTTCTAGGTCATCCAACTCTGCTTGCTTCACAGCTTTGTTTGCGTTCAAAATATTCAACTTTTCTGTGACTTCCTTCAATCTGGCTTCTGTCTCAGCAAGTTCTCTTTCTCCTTGGGCTTTTGCCTGTCTCATTTATTCAGCCTTCTTTCTCTTAGGCTCGACATCCTTATAGATATCATAACACTTAAATCTTTATTTAAATATGGCTTAAACTTCATTTTTTGATTGCTTTTATGATAATCAATACTTAACAGTGGCGATAACCCATTGGAAAAGACCACCTGTAGCCATATTCTTAGAGATAATAAGTTGCTGTAGCTCGATACCTGTGCAGCCGCAATCTTTCTCGAGTTGAGTGAGTTTCCTCTTAGCTCTGCTTGCTTGATCACTCTTGGTCTTAGAGACATCATATTCTTTGAGGTTTGTCAAAAGCTGCATATCTCCGAGCAATTTAAGCTTAACTGAGGCCCATTGATCATCTGCACCTCCCTTTGGATACAAGAAGTAACAAATTACTAAGATGTTTAGCTTAGAATTAAGAGAACTTTAAAATAATAATGAATTTTGAATAGAAACCCCAAAACTCTCAAGCAGTTTAATTATAAATAAAAAATGTTTTAAAAAAATAAGAGGTAATTATTATTTAAGGTCTGAGAGATATTATAATAAAACATTTTAATTGGTTTTCTATCATAATTATTTTATTCTAATCTCTTTAAATGATTAAGGTCGTATTTTATCTTACTTTCTACTGTACTATCAAAATGTTTTGTATATCTTAACAATGGTTTATTTAGGTTAGCATTTCAATGAATTACTTCGTTTTTTAGTTTATGTTGAGATGCTTTGGTCTTTTAATCAAAGATATGGATCTTCCAACACTTCTTCGTAAACATACAAATTAACCATTTTCATATTACCTAGAACTTGAAAATATTTATAATTCTATTGAAGATATTTTGTGTTTGAATGGTGCACACATCTTGAATGATTTAAGGTGGCTGAGGAAGGGACTTGATTTCAGTAATATGAGATGGTTTAATGTTGTTAAGTGCTTGTGATGCAGCTTCAAGAGCGGGGAGAGCTTCATCTAGAGCAATTCTAGCTTCCTCCTCTTCTTTGGCAATAATGACACTCTGTTAATCCAAAAATGTCTTCTTTTCTACTGCAATAGCTTGTTGTTTGAACTTAAAATAATACTCAAAATTTCATGATAAAACTAAATTATAGGATAATGAAATCTTATAAATGTTTCCCAGCAATTTCTGATTTCTCAGTGATATCTGCGATAAGCTCCTCGACAACCTTTTTCTTTTCTGCAATTTCAGCATTCTTGATAGCCAACAAAAATAATAAATTAAATAATGACAATTTCTTAATCTAATTTCATCAGTATATTTTACAGAAGCCAATTCCTTGGATAAGACTTCAGTGTCTTCTTGAGCTTTAGCTAGAGTAGTGAGACCACCCTCAAGTCTTCTCACATTTGAGTCAATCGTTTTTCTATTGTTGGTTAAGTATTTTATGTAATTGTCAATGAAATCTAAATAGTTCTTGGGAGTAGAATAGTTTTTGCGCTTATAAATTGCTTCGAACTCTACTGAATACTGTTGTACTGATTGATGGATCATCACAATCGATTAAATTAAATGCTAAATTAATGATTTTTAATTGGGAAGAAGCAAATGAAGTAAAGATAATATGAAGTTCTAAGTAAATGTGATCTGTAACTGGTTGTCTGTGGTCGTCTTCCAGCTCGACGTTTACCAAGAAGTAAGAGGCGACAGCAGCTAAGGCATCTTCAGGCCAAGCGAAGAACCAATCAATATTTGTGTTTGAGACTAGACCTGGGAAGTTTCTACATCTGAGACGGAGAGTGTCACCGGCAGGAGACATTTAACACATATTAAATGATGAAATACGCACTTATTGAATAATAATACTTGCTTATTGCAAGAATAATGTGAAGATTCTCTCTTGCTCTGTTGACATAGTATTGCCATCTGAATTCCTTAGTGTCTGGGAGACCTTGCTTTCTCATTTCTTCATCTAATGGGAAGGTGAGACCATCCTTCTCTTCTTCTGGGAAAAGGGCTGGAACCATACCGATTGTAAGAATGTTATTGATCAATTCCAAGAAACCTTCTTGCTTGATATAATTTAATATTATATCAAGCAAGAAGATCTAAAAAATTATTTAATTGATATTTTATAAATTTTAAGATATCATTTATGACTTAAGAATAGTTTCATTCAGTAATAATAATAAATTTAAAAACATTTCTATAATATAATATTATTTCTATGTACAAATTTTAGATTTTTTCCCAAATAATAATTTATAACCTTTTATCTCTATATGAAAAAATAAAATAATTCCTTAAAAATGTGTGCAGCTCAAATATAGATTCTAATAAACAAAATTGAAACGATTCAACGAAATAAATTTTATTATATATTATACAATAAAAAGTAAAAATATAAACCTTCTTCAACCACATGGGCATCTGTGAATAAGAAAGTTTTGGGCTTTTTAAGGACTTCTCTATACAAGACTCTTAAGTCTTCACGGAAGTTCTCCTCTTTGTAATTTCTAACAAGTCCAATTGTGAAAAGATCATAGTTTGCAGTAAAAGTAGCAAGTCTGGTCAGTGACTGCTTACCTGAACCACCAACTCCGACTAACAGGCCACTCATAAATTTATTGGCATTGCAAATATGTTCCTTTTTGGAGATAACCCTCAATCTATATTAAATTTAAACTACCCTTAGGGAATCTGATGATTCTGTGAATCTTTGTAACATGCTCAAGTGCATCATTGAACAACACTAAATTCATGGGTTTGTTTTCGAATCCATAGTCTTCAAGGAGTTTGTTCATCTTCTTCTTAACGTCATCATACTCTCCTAAATCTTCATATAGTCTGGGATCTTCAGCCTCTTCATCAGTGGGGTCTGAGAGTGCGTAATCCCCGAATAAGCAAGGATTTCTCATTACGTATTCTTCAGTACCTGGGAAGAATTCTTTTACCAGACTTTAAATATTATAGTTTACACATTCTTAGAGATATAGCAAGCAAGGATTATATTTCATTAAAAGACTTCCGATGAGTTAATCGCTGACTAAACTACGATCTGTCTCATTAACAAGTCTATCTGAGAACACACGCATGCATTCATTTCTCCATACTCTTACCAAGCTCTCCTTAGTTTAGAACTTGTCAATGGTTCTTAATTAACTAATATTATTATTCAAATTTATTTTCAAAAAATGTGAAATCAATTTAATTATATAAAATTTGAAGACTGGGTTGGCCTTTCTTAATTCAAAAAATTATTGTAAAATATTATTATTTAATGTAAAATAAGCTTCCTATTATTTATCTAAATTGTTAGCTTATGATGAAAATAATTTAATAATTTGGTCATCATGCAGAGACCTTCATAAACTCTTGAGAGATCTCTCAAGTTGAAAATATAATGGAACTTCACTGGAGTACGAGGAAGTTTCTCGCAGATTTAGAAATAAAGTGAAAGTGTAGCAGAGGTGATTTTAGGCAATCATAGTAAAAATATGTATACATTAAATTTATTAGCAGATTTCTCATATTAATACGCATTTAAAGGCACTACGTTTCTGATGTCTTCATGGAATTCAACCAATTACTTCTCAAGGATGGAAGTATAAATCTTCTCGATAGCTTCTTTCGATGGGAAAGTAATGTTAAAGGTTGAGAAGAGAGACATTACACGGGGGTCGACTGGGTTGTTACCACCACCTGGTGGAGTCATAGCTCCAACATATTGTGTGTCTACTATTTCTCTGAGTTCGAGCTCACCGCCTCTTTGATAGAGCTGGTTTCTTTCAATCAAGAACTTCATGAAAATAATTTCATGAGTTAGTTTTCATTAACTGAATCTCGAATAAAATACCATATTCATGAGGGCAACTGGTTATTGGGTACCATATTTATCAATTCTTGGCATGTTCAAGTCATCAATGAAGATAATCAATTGCTTTCCTGCAGTCTTTGGACCATATTGCTTGAATGATCTCTTATCAATATTTTCCTCTACGTTCTTCTGGAAGTCCATAGATGTGGTACGTGAAGAGAAGTTGATATTCAAGATAGTGAATCTCTCCATACTAAGTTAAGACTATTAATGTTTTTTTAACATATAATCCCTGAATTTTACTTAAAAACCTTAAAAGTTACTTGAAGTGAGAGAATATGGTGACAGTCTTGGCAGTACCAGAGTCTCCAACGAACATAGCAGGCTTTTTGAGAGACATAATTTGACTAAGAAGCCATGAGTATCTTTTGGTGTCAACGGTGGGTACGAGAATAGATGAGAACTTTTTGTTTGCTGGAGCTTCGTATTCAGCTACCTTTCTTTCCCAGAGTACATAACTCATGCTTTCAATATCATTTTTAACAATAAAGTATTGTGATAAATTATTTCGTGTTAAAAAAATTGATGATTTGTTTAATACGAATTAGTAATTGTACCTATTGATAAGTTTGATAGTAGATGATTATTATATATTTAAAGAACTTATTTGAACTTATTTATATTAATTTCAATTCCAAAATTATTCTTGATTACCCAATTAAATTTACTTAATGTCCTAACTCCATTTTCATCCTATATTATATTATTTCAATTTTATATTTAGTAATTTAACTTTGTGGAATTCTTTTATTGAAAAACTATTAAAACTAAAATTAATCGTTTTAAATAATCTTATCTTTCGTTTTACTTTAAAATAATTTACACAATAAATAAAAATAATTTTTATTCTTTTTATATAGTTTGATTGTTAAATTTTACATTATTTCATAAAAAAACTATAGTTAAAATTATTTTAAGTCTTATTTTATTGCAAAAGTTATTAGAAGTTATTTATAAAAAAATATCAAAGTAGTTATCATATAGGGAGCTTGATGGTAAGATGAGTCCACTCGTAGTTCTAATAAACTCAGAGAACTTTTCTCTATCATCAGATATGATGATGATGATTTTTAGCCATTGAATTAATTACGGGAGGTTATCAACCGTTTATATGAATTAACATCAAACCTTTCAAAGTACTCTCGGACTAACACTTGACTTTCTGAGTTCCTATGTGCTTTGTAGTAAAGGCATTTCTGTGTTGGCCCAAACCCCAGGTTATCTCGATCAGTGCAACTTCCAATTGCCCCTTCCGGGGATGTTTATGTTCTGTTCGGCTGATTGTTGGCTCTTCTCTAGTTCTCTGTTTCTAAAAACCCCGGCGTTAGCTCTCAGGGAAAATCCACAGTAGTTTTTACCCGTGCTTAGTTTTTCTTCTGGGATACAGGGTCCCTTTTCCAAGCACAGTAGACTCATTACGGACTCCAGGCGCAAATCCTAGTCGTAGCACCACAGCCCATGAGAAGGCAGCTTACTCCCTGTGATAGACTGTGGTGGGAACTTTAGTTTTAACACGACTTAAGTTCAGTTCGGTCGATTTTTATTTTTGGCGCGGTCCCCCTATACCTTGCCTGATGTATTCTGAGTAACTCCTCAGATCCGAGACTTATCCTGAAAAACCAGGTGCTACTACGGTTTCGAACCTCCGGGGTACCGGAATTGGTCGGGCTGGTTACCGACTTACCAGTAGGTCGAAACCTATCATCAGATATAAGTGCACCTCCAAGAGACCACACAAGACAGAAAATGAAAAGTCTTTCAAGTTGATCTACTTCTTGAGGAGGGTTCTGGTCTGGTTGTGGGATGATTGAGTCAATTAATGTGGCTAATTATTGCACTAAGTTCAAGTTAGTTCTTGGAGTAATGAATTTCAGGGGCTCTACTATTTCATCGCTGCCTGTTGAACCTTCGAAGATTCTGTCAATTATGTTAAATGTGAAATTAAAGCTAATTTCACATGAATTTTCATTCCTAAAAATGAGATTTATAGATCATTCACTTTTTTGAATGCATACTGGAACATACTTGGCATAGAGCTCTCTCAAACTTTCGTACATGACTTCAGAGTATTTCTCGAGCTTATCTTTGCACCATCTCTCGAAGAAGGGAGCATAACCTAGATTCTTGGGATCGACATAGACCATACCGCATCTGGAAATTGTAGCAGGTGAGGCATATTGCAAATCATAAACTTCGAAAAGCATAGCGCAGGTTTCAAATTATAAATAATCATAACAAAAATATAATTAGTGTAAAAAATATTTATAATTGCTTAAAAATAATTTAATTGATAACATTAAAAAGGGTTTAAAAAATTGTGTTAAAATATTGATAATAAATTTTATAAAATATTTATTTTTCAAGAAATAATGAATAATCTAGCATATTTATTCTAATTAGAAAAATAGTTACGAATATAATTAAGTTTATTAAAATAAGAACTAAATTAATATGGTTTTTGTAAATTAATCTCAATTAATTTAATGAAATTATCCATTTGAATCATTTTTAATAAATTAAATAGTCATAATTACATATTTTAGGTTCTGAGTAAACGAATACGATCACCATTAGCAAGTGTAAGAATTTTATTATCGTCCATGACGGAGTTCATGTTTTCAACCCAAACGGCATCGACATCACCATCATATATAATCCAACGTCTTTCAGTACGTCCTGGAATTTCAGTGTTAGCATCCTTGAATGTTTTGGAAAGGAGACCATCTGTCCAATCTCTACTATCTGGATCTAAGACTCCATAAAGCTCATTAAGGGTACACATCTTAGGGTTGATAGTATCGATCTTGGTTGGAATACCACTTTCTTCTTTAAGTGAAGAAGCGAGAGTGTTGATAATAACACTCTTACCTGAACCTGTAGGTCCTACGACCATAGTAGTGTGACGAGTTCCCATAGTCTCGTACAATTGGATGATTTTGTTTACTTGATCCATGAAAATTTCCTCATCTGAATGTCTGTACTTCTTTGACTCAAGATCCTCTACAATCTTCTCTTTGAGGTCTTCATATCCAACACGATCTGCTTTTAGTCCGGGGAATAGATCATTAATCAAACCAGTGAAAAGAGGCACATCATCAAATACGAACTTTGGCATATTCATATCTCTCAAAGCTCTCATAAGCACAATATCCTCGTGCAAATCAGCATAAGCTCTCTTCAATTAACCAGCCATGACTAGCACTGACTTCAAGGCTCTTAGACCGAAATCATAATGATATTGCTTTGAAAGTTGCTCTTTAGAAAGCTTATAAAGTACTGTCATCTTTTTGGCAAGAATCTTGGCTGAATTGAAACCTTCAGACATGAGCATGTTCTCGCAAATAAGAATGAGATCAGGGACGACCATAGTAACTGGTCTGAACATAGCTTTGAGGTTATCTGGGAGCTCTGAACGACCTGCATATCCTGGATTCATGGTTACAAAAATACCAACTGTATGAATAAGTCTCATGTCAAAATAATATTAAAAAAAAGACTTTTTTTATGGTAAGATTACTATCTAAGAAATGGTTGTCAGTACCTTAGAAATCAATTTTCTTCTTTTCTTGGGCTAAACCGTTTTGAATAAGTTTAATCTGAGCTGAAACGACAGAGAGTAATTATCTTTAACAGTAAAAAATTAAAGGGAAAAAAGTTAAAAGATTGTACGAAATTTCACTTATTAAAGCGCTTTTTTTTAGAATTAAGCTTTTTTTAAAAATTTATCTTCTATCTAAAAATAATTATACTTTTTAAAAATTTTATACTCATAAATCCATAGTTCAATAAATTTACCAAAAAAAAGATATTTGATTATGAGTACCTCAGTGTTAATACGATTGAACTCATCGAAGCAACCCCAAAAACCAGTTTGAATGAGACCTGAGAAAATGATGTACATAGCGAAGTAATCTAAATTTTCTCCACAATTTGTTACAACACAACGAAGAGCGAGTGATTTAGCTAGATCCTTAACTGTCTCAGTTTTTCCTGTACCAGCGGGACCAGCTGGAGCACCTCCTAACTTGAAAGTAAGTGCAGTAGTCAATCAATTAAATGAAATGTTACTAAAAACTTGTAAAATCAATATGAATGCTCATTTAATGTCATAACACATCTGTCAGTAAGTGGTGTAATAACCAATCTTCCGTTAAGTCCTTGATATTCATAGCAATAATCGAAGGTACCTGTACATTTAGCATTTTTAAGAATAATTTTACCTAAGCTTATTTTAATTTGAATAAACTTTGCTTATTGTTTGATGGCTAGATCATCCTTTCTCTTGTCCCAGTAGAATCTTAGTTGTGACTCCCACTCAAACTCTTTAGCATCTAAGATGGAGTCTCTGACGAATCTCTCTACGATATCTCTGGCATGCACATCCAAGATAATAAGTGTGTTTACACTTTTACGGATTAGTATGTCTAGATCTGTTCTGATCAAAGCAATTAGATCGTTTAGATCTGATGTCTCTTTAGAAAGCTCTTGTTTCATGGCGTGTTTGTCACCTTCTTTCACTCTTCTGAACACATCCTCTACTTAGAATTATAAATTTTTAGATTTTAATTTTTTAGAAGGTCCACCAAATCTGGGTACCAACAAGGGCAACCATACCAATTTGCTCTTTAATCCAATCCATACGATCTTGCTTTGCATAGTAGAAAGCAGCTTTCTTAGTGATTACGTGTAAAGTCTTTTTCATTTCTACGTCTACTTATTAATTAAAATTGAATACAAATATTCAATTTTTAAAAGAAATAGCCTATTAATAATATGCATTATATCTTTGAAATAAAGTATATAAAACTTTGTTCATCCAGTCTTCTACATTTCCCTCTGGTTTTTGAGGAGTTTCAAAGTCAAATTTCTCTCCTTCATCTACATTAAATTAAATCTAAAATTCATAAGATGTTCTCTCATTAAATAATAATGATATAGTTATTCTCTCTTAATATAAATTTGATTAATCTGAAATCATACCAATGATTTGCTTATCTCCCTTGCCAAAGATAACATCCTTGCAATTATCGAACAATTTGAGTAAATGTGGAGAGATAGATCTGGGGTCTGAGGAACCAAGAATCAGCAACAGATCGTCATCAGAAATGAAATAGAATCTTGGGAAACTCTCTATTAAATTTTCCATTTCCAAACATAGATAATTTAAACTTCTTAAAACACAACTAATCAATAAATAAACTCATCTTCTTGGATTCAAGATAGTTAGTAAGTGACTTTTGACACTTATCAAGCTCAGCTGAGATGTTTTTCAATTCACTCAGTCTATTACCGCCTTCAGCTCTAACACAGCATTAGATTACATTAAAATTATTAAAGTTAGCAGAAGTTTGACATTTTAATTTAAAAAATGACAATACTGCATATTCTAAATTACATTTGAGTTTTTAAAGGCAGCTTCCATGATTTTCTTATAATTGTTGTCTGTTTTGTTAAATTTCTTGGCTTCATCTGGCAGTTGCATTCTGATATCGTCACTTGCGAAGATGCTCTCTAGATACATCCATTTACATATAAAAATTCAATATGGATGCATGCTTATCACAAGATTGAAATTATAGTAATTTACGCTAAACGATAAGCCAAGCATCGATGACATCGTTGATAGTATTGAGATCTCGCTCCCACTGCGAAACCTTGGCTTTAATCGCCCTCACATATTTACTCGCATTCAAACTCTACAAGATCAAAATGTTATCTTTGACTTAAATTTTAATTTCAAAGATGATTGTCTAATGTAGGAATTCTAATCTAAAAGATATTTATATCTTCTAGTAGTTATCTAATATCGTCTGGGGATTTAATGGCGTAGCCTTTAAGCTCAGTTCCCTTCTTATAAGCAAGGATATCGAAGTTTTAAACTTTCCAAGCTGTTTCAATCTTTTACAGGTTTTCTTCGTTCTTAGCTATTTTAATTAGCTAAATATCATTTATTCATGAATAGATACTATGAAAGCATTAATTTAGTTTACTAAATGAAAAATTAAGACAGCTTCCTCCTTGGCTTCTTGACAAATTTCTACGACTTTCTCTGTATAGTATTAAAGTTCCAATTCAAACACTTTTGATAGTGTGATGGTCTTAAGGTTTAATGTGATAATAAAAGATTGCTAAATATAAATATCTTAGGTTAATTTCTCCAAGATCTTTACCAGTCTCCTACATAATCTTATTCCAATGACGTTCTTAGACAGCAGGAATTTTAAGTTGCTGAATAAGTGGCAATGAATCTTTGAATCCAGTAATAGTTGTTTTGAGTTTAACAAAGGGAGAAATGCTCTCAGCATTTGGAATTTTGTTCTGTAATTTTCTGACTAGTTTCTCAAACTTCTCAGCTCCGCTGACTAATACTTGTACATCCAATTTGGACCAGGGCATCATACTCCATTCCTTGACACCTTACTAGTGCTCCTTAAAGATTGAATAAATTTCGTCGAAAACTTTGTTGTCTTCTTCCATCTTAATGAGCTCTGGGAACTTTGAGATTGGCAAGTTAAATAATTTTTCAGCCAGGACATACTCTTCTCTGCGTCTGTTGAATCTGCGGTTTTAATCTTTGCTCAATTAGAGAAGTTCCACACCATCTTCAAGTGTGACGTGGTCAGCTCCTGGACCATTGCTAATGTAAAAATTATAATGCACCTTTCCTTAAAGTATAAGCTTAAAAATAAGTATGATTAAATTGATTTATGTACTTTTCATACTCTTCCTTGAGTTCATTCTTGAACTTTAGTACATCACCTTGAGTTACTTGAGCGAAATTCTTCTTGAAGTCAATGACCTCAAAATCTTTACGATCTGCCATTTCAAGAAGTTCGTTCCAGTTTGATGCAACTGAGTCAACTTAGATTTATATATCTGGATTAACATCGTACTTGTACATCTTCAGAATTCTGAATTGTTCTTGCACTTCATTAATTCTGAATTCCATATCCATTGATTTGTTCTTAATTTCACTGATCACATTAAGCAAATGTTTCAAACTATCTAGACCTCCCATTTCAGCCTTCAATTGCTTTTCGTATTCATTGATATCTTTAATGATTGAACCGAGTTCTCTTGTAGCAATTTATTTATATATCATGGTTTGATTGAATGATTAATGAAAATGTTTAAATTATTTGAATATATGACTATTTAAGCCATATCTGTGAGAGCTTCTCCTAAAAGTGTGAGCCATTCACCTACTTTTTCAATTGTAGCTGACTTCACTTCTGAATGATCAACCAACACAAAGTAATTTCTGGCTTCATCAGGAATCTTTTTCATTTCTCTCTTGTATGCTTTGAAGTTTTAAATGTGCTTCTCGATTAATATAAAACATTGATATTAAATCACTTATTTCTATCACTTAACACACTTTAATACTTATTTGTAACTTATAATGGTCAAATTATAATAGTTATACTTATAAATATAGATTTCACTTGTCTGTTAGTTCTTGAAGAGCAACTTCTGGAACTTAGTGAGTTCATTTTTATCGAAAAGACTCTTCACATTCATTTTCTTAATCCAACCCTTTGAGAACAGTTGGAACTTATCGATAACTTGGTTTCTGGCTTGGCAAATCTCATAATGCAAGTGAGTGATTACTGGGTTCAACATCACATCGTTTGATTTAATAATTTATAGGATGAAATACATCAAATCTCTATTAATATATATAAGAATTAATAGTTTAGTTTAGTAATTATGTTAAAAAACTTAATCGTCATAAAAAGTATAAGGAATGTACTTTTCAGAGGTCTCATCATGAATTCTCTCCTCGAAAATTTTGCAGAATCCATCCCACCATCTTCCGAATTATTTAGTGGATTCTAAAATTCCTCTGGTGAACTTTTCAAGTTAATTTCTGAGTTCATCCACTGTTGGGTGATAGGTCATTTCTGGATGATTGTAAGAAGACAAAATATTAATTCATAATGAAAATCATATTCAATGAAAGACATCATCTTAATGAGTGATGGTTTATCAGTTCTTATCCAGAGAGTTTTATTGGCAGCGAGTGCTCTTATGACCATCTTTGTGATTGCATTGAAGATTCTAATTATTAATAGTTACAACTAAAATATAGGTAATATACTTATTTTAAACATTAATAATCCAATAATAATAACATATAGAATGATTTATTCTTCTTTCCCAATAGTAATAGTAGGGTCTCATCTCCTCAGCACCTTGATTGTTAGTCTTAACTGTGCACTCTTCAATACTCTTCAAATACATATCACCAATGTTTTGATAGTCCTTGACCAGCTCCCCCAGAATTTTTTGTCTGTGAGACTCAAAGAATTCAGAAAACTACATTTGGATAATTACAATATATATATATATAAGATAATATCCAATGGTTTATAGAATCAAATACTTTAATTGTATTTGAAACTCCGAAATATCCATAGGAGTCTTTCTATCGAAATCGATTTCTCTTACAATGACAGCATTTTCAATGGTGAGCACTTTTTTCTCAATGTTTTGAGCATGTTGCAAAACTCTGCTCTTGGTTTCTTTAAACTCATCAATCGCTTTTTGACATTCTCTGATGTACTCTGCAATTTAATGTTTTATAATAAGATCTTGATTTTTGAATAATAATGTGCGTTAACTATCTTATGGATAAAAATAAATAAGTTAAATAATTGAAAGAGAGAACCAATTGTGGTTTAAGGCACCTTTATCCATCCATCTGTTCAACTTGGAGATTTGCTTTTCAAGAAGTTTCTTTTCAACGGGCTTTAAGTTGCTTAAAGCTGAGTTATAGCCTCTCAGGAGTTGATTTAACTTTTATATAATAGAATACTTATGAACTTAGGAATTTCATTCAAACAAACTTGCTATTTTCGATTTTAAATTTATAATTGTAAACTTATCAATGTGTCTCATGTAGTCTTTCTCTTATAAGGCAATATTGATAATAGTTTGAGGTATTTCCTTGCCGATTCTATCCAAGAATTTGGCCTCTCTGATAATGACTTTGAGTTCAGGTGCAAAGTTAACATAGTATTGCATCTGCTTAGTCTCAGGATCCTACTTCTGGGAAAGAATGAAGTTTTTAAGTAGCTTAATAGCCAAGTCAGTGTTTTCTTTGTTCCAATCTTGGAATATCTTCATTTCATACTCTGCGTCGAGTTGCTTAGCGAGGTTGATATATTGTCTTGTTACTTGAACACCGACTGGTTGCTGCAACAAGCCATCCTTGGTTTTAAATAATTACTAGGGAAAATTATATCGATTTTACTAGTGAAATCAAGTAAACTATGAATAAACCTATTGTAAAAAACTTTAATTTAGTTTTGAACTTGTAGATAGGTGTCTTTATACGACCCATAATACTTCTAGCCCAAGCAATAGCTCCTGCTTTAGGTGGCATGTTCTTGGAAATAGGTGGGTTGTCCTTGCCCTTGAGATAGAGTTTCTCCATCTCACCGACTTCTTAGCCGTATCTGGTCAGTACATCAGTGTACTTATTCCGCATTTGCTCTTCAATTCTTGGTCTAGTGACGATATTCTTGAACTTGTGGAGGAGATCAAATGCACCCTCGGCTGAGTTCAACTTATCCTTGAAAGTGGTGTTGATAAGGGTTGAAGTCTCATCTTCGATTTGAGCGATGGAGTGCTTGAATCCTTCGAAAATCATCTTCCATTGCTCATCGTAGTCAGAATTGAAGACGTCATTGGGGAAACCTTCTAGTTTACTTACGCATTCTTAATAATTCATTAACAAAAAATGTGAATGAGAGACAAAAATTAATGATTTATACTTATCGCAATGTAATAAAATTAAATATTTTCTTTGACTTTGTCAGTAACAACATCAATTTGCTCGCTGCTTCCAGTAACAGCTTTAAGATCATTGCCCAATAGTGATTGGAACTCTTTAAGAACATTCATAGAAAAAATATTAGAATTATATTGAAATTAAATGCTTCAAAAGTATCCAGAAAAATATGGAACCAAATCGTAAATTTTATTGCATACTTAAAATTACAAGCTTCCTTGATGTCGTCAAGTATTTACTTCATGTACTTTGGCTTATTGAAGATTTCCTTAGTCTTTTGGAAGTCCCATCTCTTTACAGTTGACTCTGACTCAATCTCCATTTTGGTCTTGATGATAATTTTCAATTTGTTATATGTTTATCAGCTCTATGAATTGAGTTTAATCATAAAATTTAATCATGAATTGCTGCTGCCATTTCTCGAGGACACTGATGCCTTGAGTGATTGTGTTGATAGCAACTGCTGGGTTGATCTTGAAGATCCTTCTGATGTATTTATTAAACAATTTTATTTGTTTACTTAATCCAAAGTACGGATATTCTATTATAATAAAAATGTTATATGATGTCGATTTGAGCTCTGACTTTCTCACAGATTTCATTGCTGATGCTTTCAAGTAAGTCTTCCATCTTAGAATCATTCTGATTGATGTGACGAGAGATAGTCCAGATTAACTTCAAACCATTGAGTAGAGAAGGAAGAGTCTCCTCAATCACATTCAACTCTCCACGGGTGATGATCTTGAATTCGTTAATAAAATTTAATGTAGTATTAAAGTATTATAAACAGAAACTGGAATCGTCATATATTTTCATAATGAATTGACGCTCAAGAGTGGTCAAAAACTTAACGAAGTCCTTAGCTTATGCATGGAGCATGTTTATTTTATGAATTTGATGCATTTTAATCTATATATTCGAAATAAAAATGAGCTTTGAGAAGTTAGCCCATTGTGAATTGAAGTGCTCCAGACTGAAGGCATCTTAGTTCAAAGTCTCATTAGCAACCATAATCTATATACAAACCATTTTAGCTTTCAAATTAAAGATAGGAAATTCATTTGATAAATTGAATTGGTCTTTCAATTCATTTTAATATATTTGTAAGGCTGAGATAGTTCAAGAAAAAATTACTTGTAATGGTATCTTACCTGAATGATTTTCCTGACTTGAGGCATGGTGAGTTGCTGGTAGAGAGTGTTGAAAGTTGCTGATCTTGATCTCCAGTACTCAACTTCTCCGTAGGCAGTGTTCATTGAAATTTTATCACATTTCTTAAGCCAAATCATATGAAATAAAATCCTGGCAAAATTTTAAAGAATCATTTCCTTCTGACGATCTTTCTCTCTGTCGATAGTTTCCTTTATGGTATTAGCCCACTCTTCCTATAGTCCATAGCATTTAAGATTTCATTCAAATTAATTCAAATAAATCATAACTAGTTAGGTAGACTCCAGAACTAGAAATATCCATCCAAAAGGTTGATAGTTTTTCATGTAAGATGAAGTTCTGAATAGAGCAAATTTTATGATCAGTTTCCTGACCAATTTTTAAATTAAAAAAAAAAGAAAGTAATGGTACTAAAATTCAATTTTTAGTTTTGACCATATATGGGATGAAATGAAACTTACAATAGTGTTCTAGTACTCCTCTATGAGTGAGCGGTTTCGACATATTTCTTCATCAGAGACACCCTAAGGCACGTAAGGCACCTTAATCGTGACATTGCCATAGGCTTATTGCAAAGAAATCGAAATCTACCTCACTTTATATAATCTATGATATAAATTGGTCATATTATAAATTAATGAGAAAAAAATATAATCACAAATTTCTCCATCTGAAGACGAGTCTCCGTTCTGGATTCCATAAGTGGCAAGTAGACTTGCTGAATCATAGATGAGAGACCAGTAAGTCTCTGATATGTTTCATCTTCGTCCATTATTACAATATAATATAGAATTCCTCAATTTACAACAATTTTGAAATATAGAATATAAATTATTGGCAAATAGTAATTAAATATATTTGATAATAGTATTCTATTCTTTTTGAAATTAGAGCCAAAAAGATTTAAATTTTAGTTTAATTGTATTTAATAGTTATTGGTTGATTCTTAAATACCCTCCAATTTAGAATCTCATCTCTATAAATATTCTAATATCAATTTATAGATTATAAAAATTGAAATGCTTTTCAATCCTCTGAAATTTATTAATCCTTAACTTCCTATAATGACATCCTATATAAAAATAACATTTCTAAAATTAACTTATTAAAAACTTATTTGATAACCTATAATGTATTAATTGCCTATTTAAGATTAAAGGCTTTCACTAACTTATAAAAATTGTTTTATAAAATCTTTTTTATCAAAAATCAAAATCTTCGAGCTCTCTCATTTCATCTCTTAAATTACTCCCCTTCGCTTAATTCTAAATTTCCAATATTTCTGCCTCTAAAGATTTTATTTTCTATTCATATTATTCCATTTCTTATGAATACTAAAGTTCTTCCTGCTCATGTTACTGTTCTAATTGATAAATGTTAAAGTTTAGATTTTCGTTTTCTTTGTGTAGGAAGTCGAAATATTGATGCACTATGTCTTTACTCGATCCTCCAGCTGTCAAATTATTTAGTTTAAAAATTACTATAGTAAATTTTTTCTCACAAATTGCTAATTTTTAAGCGAGAAGATAATTTCTAATCACATTTTTTAATAATAATTATTGTTAAGATCTACATTTTGAGCATTCTGTAATTAATCATAAGACATGCTATTAATCATCATTGGTTAGCTTTAAATTTGAATGAGATTGTTTCCACCTTGAGAATTGTCTGTTTTAAAGCTGCTCTCGCATTCATTTTGAGACTCCTATATTACTTAGTATCCTGCAGTGAGTTAATTAGCGTTTGAACCTATCATTGGGCTGAATGTAAAACGACGGGCTTGAAGAAATCCAGAGTTTTATTAGTAATTTTAGATTGAATTTGCTCCTGAGTCAATTGTCATTCTTGAGAGAAGGTTGCTGGGAGAGCTCCTTGTAAAATCTGCAAAAAAATATAAATTCATATTTTAATCTGTGGTGGATCTTCCACTTTGATGACCAGAGCCGAAGTTTGAAACGCCTGTAGACTGCATTATTTGATTCTAATTGTTCATACTCGTAAGTTCCTCTCTAAAATTAGCATCGGAATCTCGATTTTGTTAAAAGTCCTACTCATCATCGTTATTAAAGTCCTAATTACTGAAATGTCCACTGCTTGGAGGAAACTGCGAATTGTACTAATCAATAGGTCTTTTGAGACTTTTGTCAGTTTTGGTCATGTCCATATTTGACATTGAGCTTTCAATGGCTTCTTCAACTATGATGCTTGGCCTCTAACCAACTGTATTTTACTAATAGTATCCATTTTGAGAAGAGCCATTTGAATAATACTAGATCTGATCAAACTAGGTTACCCCATATTACTGCTGGGCTCTATTCTAATAGCATCTCTGACAGCTCACTTTCACTATTGCTTCAAATTGATATTATAAATCTTCATTTAGGGTTAAGGAGTTACCATACTCGTCCTCCATTATTTATTTTTCCCTTTCTATCATCTCGAATTTGTCTCTAATCTACTTTTAATTCGTCAAATATTGACTAGCGTAAAAGTTTTTATAGCCATATATCTATATAGCATATAGCCAAGGATAAAAGCAAAATCACTATAATATATTAAATTTCAAAATGAGCTAGTTTATTGCAAAAATTATTATTTAGTTAGCGTACAGTCTGATTGTTTGAAATACTTCGTTCATTTTTCTATTCTCTATAGTTTATAATTTTTCGCAAAAATCAATCATTCTTAACCTATGTTTGTTTTGTTATATAAACTCCAATCTTTGATTGATTTTATCTTCTAATGATTAATTAATTTAAGCCTGCGTTTGTATTATTGCATTGTTTATGTATTAGGACTCTTTAGTGTATACTGAAATAGGTTATATTAAAATTATTTTTTAATGGGGAGATGATAAAAAACTCTTATAATCTTTATTAATGATATTCAATATTTTTGTATCATAAAAAATAAGATATTAAATGATAGGTTGTTGCTGCTTGATTAAAACACGCTTCCATTTATTTAAAGCTAGTTACTTATTTTTTTCTAATATATTGTTGAAAATTTGGAAGTAATTTTTCATAGTATTTTTTACAGATTAAGATTTATCTGTGTTTTGGAAAATCAATCGCTGCCAAGTTTTGAAAAATTGTCTTTGTATTTTCTATTTATTCAGGTCTTAAATTAATATAGATATTAAAAAATAAATTTCACTCATAGTTTAATATTACTCTTTTGATTTATTTTAACAAATATAAACTATGTCATCAATGTGTAGCTTCTTCGTTTGATAAATTCCCTTAATGATTGAATATCCACATCTGTAGGATTGGTCTAATAAAAGAATTTAAATTTATTTTAATATTTACCATTGAATTGCTCCTTGATTTTAGGATTCTCCCATCTTCTTTTGAAACTCTAATTTCTCATGTTTTACTGCTATGCTATTGAACTAAGATAAAAAATTAAAGCAATCCCCTTTTATGATGGAACATTATCATTAAAATTTATTCAAAGCAAAATCAGATTTATTGATTGCTGCTTCTCTTGCAATTGCAACATGCATCTTCCAATTATCAATCATTAATCTCATGCTTTTCAAATTTTCTCGATTTTCTCTATCTCTTATAATCTATAGGTATTTATTAGTGAATTGATAAATTTATCATTTAATATGAAATGTCCTTAATTCAAGTTTTATATTCTAACCTACCTTGAGAACTAGCTTTGCTTTTTGGTTGTCATCAAGTCTAGGTATAATAATAGATTTGTAAAAAGGACTACTGCTTCCACCAGCGTTTTATTAACTGGATAGGGAGAGACTATTATTTGTGTGGAAACCACTCCTGAATTTCTACTGCAAATGCTTGCTTTTACTGTCACTCATTAATAATTATTATGGAGGAAACAAATAAGGGGACACTTATTTCAATGTGGATACTAAAATATAGATTAATATTTCATACTCATGTCTTTAATCTCATGAAAAGCAAGTTTCTTGATGAAACTAAGATTCTTCATCATTATGGCTGAAATATAATGGTATCACTAAATCTTATTTAATTTAAAGTATAATTATATTTAGGATTATTAAAATAATATATGGACAATATTTTATGATTACATATAGATATAAAAATGTTTCCATAAACTTTTAGGAAGTAATGTAGTTATATCTAAATGTCAAGATTTAATCATAGTTTTGAATTCAATATAATAATTATGATAATATAATGATATTAATTAAACTTTATTATTTTATTTATGTTTCTTTAATATTGAATTAGCAAGAAGTGTTAGAGATACAACTCTATTTCTCAATGTATAATCAAAAGTAAGTGGCATGTCAATGTTAATTTTCCACTACTAAAAAGCACTTATTTTAGACTTCAGAGGGCTAGGTAAACTCATAGACTCTTTCCTAAAATTTAACAAGCGATTTAATACTTGTAAAGCACCAAATTATGGTTTCATAGAAGACTTTCTCAAATCAAACGAATTTGAAGTTTAAGCACTTAAAATTTTAGCCCTTAAATTCCACTTTTTAAAGGCCTATCTCTATCGAAATTGGATAAGCTTAGTAATGAAAATGAATCTTTGATGCAATACTTTCTTCTTAGTTTTTCTCATGTTTTAAGAGATTAAATCCAAATACTTATTAAGCAGGCATTTCTACCAGATTCTAAATGATCTCACAAGTTTGACATCGGTTTTTATGTTATTTTGCATGATGTTTTATACTTTGAATATTGCTTAGATTTTTGAATATTCGGCAGAAGTTTAAACTTATTAGAATGGGAATTGTAATTTATAAGTGACCATTTAATGGCCACTTATTTAATTTTTCAAGATTTCGATAACCTTATTTAGTTCTTAATCCATAAAGATTGAGGGATCAAGAACTCTGAATTAAATTACTTGTTGGGGATTCTTATTATAAGTTGATAAAAATAATCTGCAAATTTATTCAGACTCGATCTTAATTGACATTAGGCAAATATCGATATCATTAAGAAAATTGACTTTTACTTGTTATGAACCATTTTCATGTATTTTAATTTGTTTAAAGTTCTGGAAAAATTGTTTCATCAAAATATTTCTGATATCTGAAGTTGCTTCTAGTCTTTACAGTTGATCAATTTTAAAAGTTTATTTTTTACCCTATTTTTACTAATTATAAAAATGAAGAAAATCATACCTAATTGCGATTATTTTAGAATAATAAAATACCTATCCATTTATTTAAAGTTAATTTTAGTACTGTTTAGCTCGGCACTTAAATATACTGCTTTTTTAATACCTATAAATTGACAATAATTAAACTAAGATTTGAAGATATTAAATAAAATTTAAGTTAAATCAACGATATTATTGTAACTATTGCTAAGGATGAGCAACTTTGAACTTATTTGGAGCTGTAGGTCCTAACCCCATAATTGGCTTTTTCCCATTTTAATTATTACTATTTGTCCCTCCTCCTCCATTTCTCATTTCTGAACTTGTTGGCATGTTTGAATTATTGAATATTTTTATTCCTGAAGATAGAACGTGGCCCCCACCAGGCACTTTCTAACTTGATCCAAACATCATTTGCTAATTTTAACTTGGATCTATGAAAGGAGTCTTCACAAAAGAGTTGTCCTTATAAGAATGAGTTGATAAAAATTTTAAAGCCTCATCAACATAGTTAACATTTTTGCACATCTCTTCAAGCTAACTTGCCATTTTATTCATTTTGCTATACTTATCATGCAAATCACTCATTCTCTCGTGAGCTATTATGTCTCTAAATATCGCATAAAATTCCATCATACCTTTGAACCTTTCATCTTTAGAGTTTAAAAGCTCAAGTAAATCCTTATCTTTTAAGTCTTTAACAAATAAAAGTGGATCTTAATGAGTTTTTTATATGCTTGAGTTAGGCATTTTATTCACCATGTCATCCATGAAGTTAAACAGATTTATTGCTTTGTCATAGTGATAGTTTGTGTTTAGTTTTTTCCCATTCGGTCCCTTTACCCCTCCTGATTTTTAAGCTTAATTAGTAGTTGATGTGGAAAAATATGAATAATCTTCAGGGTTGTTAAGTTAAATTTCAGAATTTGAGGGAGGTCTAGTATCTTCATCTCCACTCATATTTGCTATCACTTAATTTATATAGTCCTCTTAGCATGTGTTCTTTTGAAACTCTTCATCAAATAAGATTTCAGCTCTTTCCTTAATATGAGGAGGAACTTAAAATTCATCTGTACTCTGTGGAAGCTGTTTACCTTCCTATTCTTCAGTTTCACTTCTTAATCGCATATATTTCACTATCAATTCGCTAAGATACTTCTAAACAGCTTCCTCTCCGTTCAATTTATACTTTCCAAAGTTGTCCTTTGAAAATACTTTAGCATTCGTCCCCAGGACAGACCTAATTATTCTTCGAGGTTCAGAAGTGATATCTTAGCCATTAGGCCTTTTAATAAATTTTTACTCGTCTTTGTAGAATGGCATAATTTGCTCATCATACATGGGACCTTTCACTTTTAAAAGCCATATTAGAAATCCTTAAATTGAGTTTGAAATTAAATGCTCAACAGTCATATGTTCATGATACTCGAAGGTAACTTGAGGGATATATTTAAATCCATCATCTCGCTTCTTCTAAGCAATCTAATTTATAGTTGGAGTTTGATTTGAAGTCCTGGTTGAGCCACCGGTAATTTAAGAAAGTTTGTCCAAATTAAGTTAAGATTAGGTATCAAAGGGCATCTAACCTAGTTTCAAATATTAGTTGTATTAAGGCTGGTTTTATTGTTGCTAGCTGAAAATTGGATAACAAATTGAACTCAATGGAGTATTCATTAGTTCATGATCTTCTTGACTGTGCTAAGACATTTCGTCGTCAAAATCTGGGAACCCACTAGCATCTTGATTCTAATTATTTTAAGGTTCCCCAGAGAACTGCTAATTTTAATTAATTTACATTTTAATTGTATAAATTTAAACTGGACTGAAAAATTGTTGAGGTATAATAAGTAAACTTTGAATATTTTTGAAATTTAGGTCTAAATTTTAGAATTTAATAACCTCTTAAATTATAAGTTCCAAGGATTCATAATCAAATTGAAGAGTAGAATTGAGATTTATAATTAATAATTTCAAAATAAAAGATATGGAGTTCAACCTTAGATAGTTGATTGAAAATTCAAACATTGATTAGACGATGCAATTTGCCTACGATGATAAAATGTCTCTCGATTCTCTTGATGATATTCAAGATAAAGCTTCTTCACCCCAAAGATCATCAGGTATCTAGAGTCCTTCCATGCAGATCGACAGATCTATTGAAATGTCTAACATTCAAAATTCGATCTAGAAATTTGAATTACAAGATTTTGACTAATTTTCAGTTAAGGATAACCCTGAGTTCAGTTTTGCAAATAACTCAAGATCAAGACCTACTGAGATTATAAAATTAATATTTAGTTTTTTTTCCTTTTTGGAAAATAATGTAGTTGTTTGTTGTTCTTGAGAAAAAATATAATTAAATATAACCATAAATCAAAATAGAATGCTAAGTTTACAGATGTTTTTTCATGTTTGTAAAATATATAATTTACTGCAAATTTGCTAAAGGATACACCAAGTTTTCTCATACCCAAAGAAAGAGACATCTCCATAGAGAAATTGTATTTCAATGGAGAGTAGATTCTTGATGAAAGAGCTAGTAGATTTGGCACAGCCCAAAACTAAATCCATCCTCAAGATTCACTTCCAAAATCAAGTAATGATCGAAGAAAGAACTATGAAACTTCTTCATGCTATACAATTGGAATGAAAGTTGATGATGGACAAAGGTTAGGAGAAACAACTTTAGGTCCAAGAAGTAAACAGATAGATTTGAGGAACAAGACCTCTGATGCAGCTGCATAGACACAAAGAAAGTTACTTTGATATCAGAAAATTCTTGGATATGTGGAAATTCATTTTCTCAAAGATTCTGGGTACATGATCAAGAGAATCTCTGATGAAGATTTCGAGGATGTGATTGCTTACATGAAGCGAAAAGTTTCAGACAGCACTTACCGCTACATCAAAGAGAGAAATTAAAGAGTATTGGAAGCCGAGTTGCCTAAGTTTAGAACACTTGGATCCGAAACATACAAGTACATGTATGGGTTTCACTATCAAGAAGAGCAAGAACTGATAAATCAAGTAAATGATAGAAAATTTCCTGTGATTGTTGGTGAGAAAGCTTACTTTAATGGCTCATTTAGTATCAATTATTTATTAATCAAAGTTCACACTAAAGACTGTTTCTTGAGTGAACTGAGAAGCTAAATTGCAAAGCATTTCAAGCTTAACCCTGTGAAAAGCTACTAAGTCTTCACGAAAATGTACCCTCTTCTTCTAGAAAATGCAAAAGATGTTTTAGTGATTGAAAAATCTGAAAAGAACAAGAAATTTCAATCGCCTCAAAGTTAATCAGCTTATCGTTTTTCAAGGTCTTCAAGAAAGGTTAACGATTCTTTCTTTTTTTCTTATAACTCATATAAATATTCTGACACAAGATCTTTTCTATCTATGACAAAGAATTAGAGACCTTTCAGATCAAGAAGCAAAAGTCTCTTAAGATCCCATGAGAAACCAAGAAGAAGGACATCTGTTTACTAATCTGACTTTCATTCTCGAGGTGATTTCAGCAAAGATGGTCAGAGTGCAGCTCCTTCTTCTTACAAGCAAAGTTATTATGATAAATCTATGTGTCAAAGATCTTGTTGTCCCCACCAACTCGGCATATTATCCATTTAAAATTACTTATTTATAAAAATGATGATATTCTTGATAAATTTTAGGTTTTAAAAATGCAAATCCATGAAAAGCTATGATAGAGGCAACTTAGATCATTGTCATTCCTTAGTTTCTAACTCTCATTTTCACAACCCTTTGACTGTGTAAAGTAAAATCTCATCTTTTTATGATCACTCAAGCTATCCAGTGCCTAAGTTTATGCCATACTAGACTGGAAATTTGAGATCAATCATTAAATCAAGCTACAATCAAAACGATTACTAAACTTTTGATTCCAGCTCAGTTTTTCACCCATCACTTCATGATTCTACTCACAACAAGAGAAGAGATGCTAAATTTGAAAGGAAGACTGTCAAATTTCTGGATAGAGTCATTGATGACAGGAGTGACAAGCAGAGTCTAATCTCAGCTTAACAGAAGAAGAGATCTAATGCTTCTTGCAGATGTAGAACTTGCCGTTTCACCCCTCCAAAAAGTACTAAATCAAGAAGAGACTCAAGAAGAGATTCTAGAAGCCATGCCGGCTATTCAAGTAGTCACAGAGGCAATTCTTAACTTCAGGACTATGACAGCTAGTTCAAGTTGAAAAGTGAGAGTGGCAAGATGAGAAAGGAAAGTGAGATATCTTTGAACAAATACGGCATGAAAGCCTGGCCTGATAACGCTAGTCATCAATCTCAGGTCCCTCCATCAATTTTGAAAAAGAGATTTATAAAATTATAAGTTATAATGCTTTATTAATTATATTTACATTATATGTAAAAGATCAGCTAGAAGTTATGAAACTTCGCCCACCAAGTCAAACGTTTCTAAATATAAAAGATGATTAAGAAATCTATAATTTGTATCTATAAGTTTTGCTATTAATGCCTCCATTAATTTTATAAATAAACTATATATTTATATTACTAATAAAATTATAAAACTAACTATTATATTATTTTATAAAACTATATTATATTCCTGAAAAACTACTTTTTATTTGTAAGATACAATGCTAACCTAATTTATTTTTATCAATTTGAAAAATAAAAAAGAAATAAATAAATTAATTTCATAAATCATATATAATAAAATGAAAAACTTGAAATTAGGAAACTCTTCAAGTTAAAGGCTCTTGATCAGGCCTTAATCTTCAAAGCTTTTAATGAATTCTACTTCAACAAAGAATTTTAACAGGCCTCATTCCAAGTTCCTCTCCTCAGTTGTCGAAGAAGAAACTTTTGATTAAAGAGAGACAGCACATATGCCATTAAATTCTAATGTAAAAACAGACCACAAAACTACTTTGAAGAATTACAGTTCATTGGGGGGGGGAAGTTTCCTGCCCCAAAATTTTATATGCACCCAAGGGGGGAAGTTTCCTGCCCCCAAAAAGGTAGTTTCCTGCCCCAAACATAAAAATATGTAATTTTTATAATTTTCAAAGAATCTTTTTTATCAATTATGATATAGTTTTTTTTAAAAAAATTTAGCTTCAAATATCATTTCTACCTTGATAATCAATTTAAAATTTAATGAAAATGCATTAATTAATAAAAAAAACACTTATTTTAGCCTTGTCAGTAATATATAATTTGATAAAGAATAATTATGTACCTTGAAAATTATATAATAATAAATGTTGTATAGTACATGGTTATGGTTACTTAAATTGAAATTTATTTGTTTCTATTAATTTTATTGCAAAAACATAAAATTTAATGTTGGGGGCAGGAAACTACCTTTTGGGGCAGGAAAGTGTCTGGGGGCAGGAAACTTCCCCCCCCCGTTCATTGAATTAAATATAATCGTAACAGAGGCTTCAATAATCACATTAAGATAATGTAAATCTTGATAAGAATACTTTTTAAAACCAAATAAATTTGAAATTTGGAGCTTAATCGAAAGGAGACGTTGCTTTATCAGTTATAGAAAATTAACATTCTATTCCAAGTCCAAAAACTTAGGATAGGCAGAGTGTGTTGAGTTAAAACATTAATGGAAGTGAGAAAAAATAAAAGCAATAGACAGGTGTAAGAGTCAGGCCATAAACTGCTTTTATTAAACAGAGATAAAATTCTATGAGATCAGTAAACACTGTAAGCTCATATAGTTCATAAATTAAATTTCAATCGTATAGATTTCAAACTAGAACGTATTTTCAACAAAGTCTTCAAATCACGGTGGTCAACCTATAGATATCTAATCCAACTAAGCACATGACAAATCTTCCCAGTAATCTCTAAGCTAAAATTCCAAAAATCGACAGCAATCAAAATCTCGCAATCCCACTAAAGATTGGAAAACTATGCATAGGCTGTGCAAGAAACCTCACTTACCGAATTCTTAATAGCTTGGTGAATTCGAAGAGATAGCTGTGGAAGAGAAGAGTTTATTAAGTATGATTCTTGATAAGGAAAGGAAATAGGGGAAGTATGAATAAATACAGTCTACTTACTCAATGTCATAATTGAGTTAGTAGAAGAAAGAGTAAAGTAGAAATTAATAAACACCCAAGATTCCAATTGTAAGTAAAATCTTTTGTGTGAAAATAAAGCTTAATTTTAGATACTTTCAACAAATGATATTGGAGATAAAACCGGGAAATCAGATATTCATTCTTTGTCTGTAAAATCAACTTTAAGCTTAAGATAAAACGAATTGAAAATCATAAGAAACTTCAAAATTGATTATAACTAGTACCAAACTTTAAAGAATGATGAAGAACGAAGAAAATTTCTGATTTCTAAAATGGAAAATGATATAAGAGAGAACTTAGAAAGCATATAGAAAAATTTAGAGTAGAAAATGTAGCAATTTGAATCTGCTCAATAAGTTATAACAAGTTAAGAGCCCTAATAAAAGGACACCTATCCTTGGCTGCAGATATAAACAAAGAATCCTGATTTATAACCTAAATTAAAGTAAAAGCTTATGGAAACTTATTAAACTTTAGTAAGACTTTCTTAACATTATTCATTTTCCTTTAGTAAGTATCATTAGGACTGCAAGGGAACAAAAGAAATCCTGATTTAACCTCAATTACTTAATCACAAAACAACAAAAGAGATTCTTTATTCAATCAATATAACAGCCAGCAATCTTCAAGTTCTAATACAATGACTGCTTATTAAGAAAACTAGCAGTTCCTCTAGATTATAGACTCAATAAAATTTATAGTTCCACCTATCCCTTCCGATTTGATCCCAAAGCCTAAATCACTTAGTAATACTTAGAAGTAGCTATTACTATAAAATTAACTCAAAATCCCTGACTCTGAAACTAAACTTTCCTAATTAAGCTCTAAAATATTGGTTAGTGGGGCTAATCTGAACATGGCTCTAAACAAAACTTTCAAGCAGTTTGTACATGTATATACAGGGTTACATGATAAACAGCAAAATATGTTAAATCGAGAAAAATCTGGAAGATTCCTAAGTAACAGACTAGTCTCTTTGGTAAGCAAAAGATTTTTCGCTTTTTAACAAATAAATATATAGAAAAATTAGAGATTGCAGTCTGGATCTTAATCTTAAAGTAAATTGACTTAATTTGGCATTAAAGAGTCCTAAAGTACAAAAAACTTAAACAATTAGAAACTTCAAAATAAATTAGTTTGGACTGACAAACAAGAACAGCAATTGGTTTTTGAATAATGATTTATTTTAATTTTCACTAATTATTTTAAATGAATACACTAAATATAGACAGTAAATGAAAAGAAATTTGACAAAAGAAACGAATTCAGATGCTTGGGATAACGTAATGATGGGAGCCTTTAATAAAGTATTTAGTAGCTATGGCTAAAAATATCAGAAATTGGAAGTAGTTTAAGAAATGAGACGCATGAACTTTGAGCAAATTAATTAGGTAAGATATATTAGGCTAACATCAGCTTTAAGCACTTTATTCAAATAATTTTATAATAGTTTTATTGTATATTTAATATCTACTGTAGTTCCTGTCAACACTTCAGACATTGAACAACTGCACTGATAAAGATGATTTTCAAAAACAAGTAGACAATATAGAGCCAGATATTTTGCACAAAATAGAGACTGAACTCGCATAGAAAATCATCGAAGAATACGAAGTGTAAAAGCAAGAGATCAAGGATGCTCGTTTCCATTATCTCAAGCTAAAAAACAGGAAAATAGCTTAAAAAGTAGAAAATGTCCAAGCTGAGAGGGATAAAAAGTAGCAATTTGAACAGAGACGCAAAGAAAACATTAAGTTTGTAAAACGAATCAAGATTATACTTAATGGAGTGGAGAAGAAATTAATTGATATTAAAGAGAAGAAACCTACGAGAAACGATGAGCTGTACAAGGAACATAGGAATTGGAGTAAGAAAGTTAAGAAGCCAGAGATTATCAATTTAAATCCTGCAAATAGTGACTTTAGGGGAAATCAACAAAATAGAATTATTTGGAATATGCTAAATAATTTCTTGGGAAAAAATTCAGTTTATTTTACACTATAAATTTGTTAATGAAGCTGCTCTTAATCAAATGGTATTTTCATATTTTCAAAACGAAAAAGGTGCCATCAAGCAACTAAAATTTGATTCTAATCATCCTGAAGAATATTTCTAAATGAAATACACGGGTGGGCCTGATGCTATTGAGAAAAACTTAATCGCAATACCAGGTCTAAACAATCAAGGAGCAGCAAATTTATTGCATAATCTATATTGATTATACTGACCCATCCAATATTTTTTATGTTTTTATGTGTAAAGAACTTACAAATATTATGATTATTCTCATTGAAATAATCACTATACTTTTCATTATTTTTAAATTTCTTAAGGTTAGGAGCTTTAAACAACGCAGCCAGACAAATCCAGAAGGCTTTCAAGCGCTTTAAACTAAGAAAGCACTACGAATCCATCAGAGAGCAAGAAGCACGTGACAAACTTTTATTCCAAAATAAGCAGAAGAAGATGAAGATGGAGGAAGCCAGAGCAGTATAGAAACTCAACACCGTCAATATGGAGTCTATCGTGATGCAGTAATTGCAATAAAACTCGTAGAAAGCTGGGGAGATATATGGGGTCAGGGATTTCTTAATTAATGAGAAAGACAAGCGAGAGAAGCAAAAAGAAGCCAATTTTTATATGAATAACAAGAAAGTTTCTAAGAATACAGTGGAAAAACCTGAAAGTTTAAGTAGTGATAGTGAAAGCGATAGTGATTCTTCATCTAATTCTTCAGTAACTAATTAAATTAATTTAAACGGGTTTAATTTTTACAAGTATTCTTTTAAACTGAGGAATCCATAAGAACAGAAGATGATGCAGAAGATGTTAGTAACAAAGATTAAGAGAGAAATATGATAAAGGGAAACATGAAGAAGAAAGTTCAGATTATAGATAATAAGAAACCAAGCAAGACAGATGCAACTGAATAGAGTGACTCTTAGAATGAAAGTGACGAAATGTCATAAGAGAATTCAGATATTATAGAACTAGTTTAATTAAATATATTATAATGAGAGATAACCCAATTAATATGATATATCTAATAAATTAAATACTAATTATACGACATCAGCTGCTACCGGAACTTAAAGAACTGCAAAAAATTCCAGAGCAATTATGATAATCTTTTATTGCTAAATTTAATTAATTTATTGTACAAAGAAGAAGAAGATTAAAAAGCAGAAGGATTTTGAGTTCAAAGCTTTCAGTTTCTTGTAAGTTTCTATGCTAATTTATTATTGTTTTTATTAATTGTGTAATAAATCATCATATATAGTATTAAACCTCAATAAAAGCTTGTGTACATTATTTATTAACAACAAATATATTAAATAATATAATTATATAATAATTAATTTAATTTAAATTGTACATGTAAAGTGGAGGACAGGAGAAAATCTATGAAAACCCAATAATCTCTCAGAATGAAAAATTGCAGTTCAACCCCACTTTAGAGCCGAACCCAAAGAAAAGATTCAAAAAGTGCCAACTCACAGCCAGATAAGACAATATCATCAAATGCGCTAAAATAAACAACGTCACTTATGTAAGTTCAATACTAAGCATTCAGACATAACTTTCCGATACTTTTTTATAATACTGTATGTGAATCTTAAGCTTTGAATAATTAGATAATGAAAAACAAGGACATATTGACTGCTTAAGACTTAAACGTCCGTGATGGAGACAATAATACAGCTTTGTACTACGCAGTTTAAAACTCTTACTATGAGGTGACTAAAGTGCTTTTGGATTTAGGGGCCAATGTCAATTTGAAGAACTCACTGGGGAATACTTGTCTTCATAAAGCTTTTATGACTAGAAATATGCTTGTTATTAACTTGCTGTTGTCCAGGAATGCTGATATCACCATTCTCAATGATTTCTTTAAAATATGTGCATATTTTAATGATAAATTGTATGAGAGTTAAAGTTAAGGAGTACTCCAAAACTACCCTTAATGATTCTATTATACACTATTTTATATAAATTCAAAAAAATGAATATATTACCATGATTTCATGCAGACACCACTTTATTTCTCATCAACTCAGATGATAAATGAACTAGGTCTGAGTAAACATGTGACACATTACTTAAACTACAAGGATTTCGAGGTAAATTTCGTAGAAACAGAAGAAATAAAGGAGGATATTCATAAGTAGGATGTGGTTAATAAACGCATGGCTCACAGAATAAAATACACCTGATATATATTTTTTAACCATTGGAGATTTTCTAAAAAAAAAACATCATAAGAAATTAGTTGAATTACAATCATCAATTTCATTTATACTGATGAGACTATCACTAAGAATTATCATTTTCTTTTAATTAATAATCATAAACAGAGGAAAAAGTGGTTTCAAATACAAATAATTATTAAAATATATGATATCAGACCTAATTAAAGGTCATTCCCATTTCAATTATAGTAATAATGATTTAATTGCTGCACTCTGTCTTCATAGACTATTGAAGATTAATTACTGATCCCACTCTAATCATTGATGCTGTTCTTCACTTTGTTGTTGGTGTGGTATCTCACCTCAGGCTCTTCGTTGGTTTACTGAGTATTCTACTAGGGATGCATCAGTGAAGATGATAATCTACATTGATAAATTGAAAATACAAAATGGGAATTTTTACAGCTTAAAATTACTGGCAGTTATCAATAATTATAATTTTGTGAATGATGAAGACGAGGCGGAGGAATTATTGACATTAAGCTAATTTAATGACTATTTAGGTTCGATTTAATTCATCATAAGTTACTGCATCATATCTTGCTTGATTGAGTTCTCTATAGAATTAAGTATTATTTATATATGAATCACTTACAATTTGAATTAAACTGAGGTGTTTGCAGTCTATTGACTTATCTGAGGCTATTAGCCACTAAGTTATTTATACTGCCGTTTGTATTTGACTGTGAATCCAGAGAGCTACTTGACTGTAAATTTAAATTGTTATTGCCTAGCATGGCATTCATTAACATTTATTGTTGTTAATGCTACTGCATTTAATTAAGTTGCTATACATTGTTATGACTAGGAGTTTGATAAGCACTGGGTGATGATAATAAGCTTTATTATTGTTGTTAAGGTGAAAGGAGGGATTGCTGAGAAGAATTGTTCGTTTTGTTTTACTGGTGTTGAAGTGTCTGCTGCATCATTATTGAAAAGAACTGGGCAGCTGCTACTGCTTATTGATGCTATTTAATCTTAGCAGTGGCTTCTTGATGCGATGCGATAAGGGGTTTAGGGGAAGACTAGTTGTTTGCAACTCCTGGAGGCACAAAGAATTCTACAAAATATATTAATTTGATAAGAAAGACTTACACATTAGTTACTGCTGTTAAGTCATAGGCATCTACATACTATTAGAACTGGTTTAATTTTAAACTTTACTCTAGTTGATAATGGCTGGAGAATCAACTTTCTTTTATTCCTACTGATTATTCTCTGATTAATTCAAATCAACACTGACCTTGTTGATCAAAGACTATGTGGATAAATTATTAGAATTTGAACCACCAGTCATAGCAAGTAGCATAGATTTCTGATTGATCAAATGACTTTGACTTTTGTACTATTGCTACAATAAGCTATTTTATCCATCCAAATATACAGTTGAAGCACCTCCATTAAGCAGCAAGGCCCCGTTCAAATTTTTATTGGTAGAGTTTGAAATGTGGGATTAAGACTAATTAAAAGAAAGTTTCAAGCCATCTGAAGACCCGAAAATTGAGTTGCTCTATAAGTTCATGATATTCTTTTGAGGAGGTCCACAAATTCCAGAAATGTTATTTAGATTCTTAGTAAAGGTTGAGTTCTACCCATCTGTGAGCTAGGTCTGCGAATGATTCAATGATTGTGACTAAGACTAAAACATTTACATGTCTTATGAAGCTTGGTTGAACGAAGCAGTTGCAGTTTAAATAGTTCCAGAGGATTGGGCTGGGTTTGTATGATTATTTGGTATTGCCAAGTGCTTGGGTTAGGCATCCTTCTTATGGTCATACTTGTAATTTCCCTTGACCATGATATTACCCCCTACAAAAGATTAACTATCTAATTATCCCTCTATTGCTGTAGTTCTGCTACTCATATCACCATAAAAGGCAGAAGCTGTTTAGTTGTTTGATTTTTGATTTATGTTATTGCTCTGTAAATTATTAACTTGGCTATTTGTTGATAGATTTTAGTTGACTATGTTTTTACTATAATTTTGGCCCCCTTCCTCTTCAACATTGCTATTTATCTTTTAACTTTAACTCTCATTAACTTCTTCATATTATATTGAGTTCTAGACGCTATCTTCCTATTAAATTTGCACTTATTGTTAGTTGCTTTCTCTTTTCATTTTAGCCAAATAGAACTAGTTTAATCGCTCTCTTATCACACGAGCCTATTGCATCGATTCTTAATTATCGATAAAGTTTTAGCTCTGATTGTTCGAATTTTAGTATGAGGATTGATCCTGTTAATCTTCGTCGTAAAATTATTGCTAGTCTTAATCCATATTATTTTGATTGTAGTTACTGTTATTTTACATTTGATGGCTCTAACTCTAATCATTCTAGTTCAATTCTTCCTCCTGCTAATTAAAGCCTTAGTCATAATTGATTTAGGTTTCAGTAGCTTAGTTGTTACTTTCATCCTACTCCTCAATTATCTGATCGTTTTGAATGCCATAGTCGTTTTCATAATCGTTATAGTTTTGCAAGTAATCGATGTGATGCTGCTGCTATTGCATTTAATTATTGAAATTTGAGTTTTATGTTCTCTCTTAGTTGTCGTAAGTCGCTTAATGACTCCTGCTATACTCGTAATCTTTAACTGTGTCAAAAGTTTTCTTCTGGCTTGATTGGAACTAGTTCTATTACTGAAGATATTTCTAATTCTTAATTGTTTACTGCTGGTTTGGTTAGTAGTAGTTCATAGTATCGTATTGGTTATTATATTGATCAATTTATTAGGAATTTTATTGAGTACCAATTACTGGATTATTAAGTCCTATACACTGGTATTAAAAGGCTGGCTTAGATTATATCCTCTAGGTTTTTATGTTCTTCACAGCTTAACTCTTCTTTTACCGAGGGTTCTATAATTACTTCTATCTTTTCATTAAACTTTCAGGTCTATCAGTTTAAATGTAGCCTAATCTACTGTTGCCTAGTGAGTTTTAGCAATCTGAGATATTCACAGATTGCTAATGATGAATATTTTGCCTACTTTGAAACATTTTTGGGGAGGTGATGGTAGTGGTTGTAGATCTTGAATAGGCAGTCAAGGTTTCTAAGTGTGAGTTTGATGAAGAGCAATTCAGTTTATTCAGAGATGGGTTGGAAATCAGATGCATGTTTTGGCCTCTCTAAGTGAATGTGTTCAAATTTAAAGAAAGAGGCTTTTGGGAGCTATTAATATCATAGCAGGGACTTGTAAGCATTCTGGTAGTAGGGCTGAAAGCAAAAACATCATCCAGTTCTTAATTATCGAATCTTTCCTCCTCAAGTTGTTTGATCTCTCTTTCATTTTTCTTCTTAAGCAGCTCTTTTGAGTAGTTATTCATAAAAGTTGATTTTTTAGTTATTTCTCTCAAATCATGAACATGTTTTCTCTCACTTTACTTCACTCTTTTTATATCATTCCACATCAATAGCTATTATACTCCTCTTCTCATATCTTTGCTTTACTCATTTATTTATGGACTAAAAGTGTGTCCCCTTTCTTGCTAGACTTTTGCCGTTAAATGTTCCATTGCTCTATCGTTCTACAAATTTTATGAAATTATTAATTTATGCTTACATCTTTCTCAAGGCAAGTCATAAGACTTTAAATTTTGAGGTTTTGTTCTCTTGTGGTACTTCCTTTAGATACAGATCTAAATCTCTTACTGGCCGCCATATCAATCGATTTCTAATTTATCCTTGGTTAATGAGTGCACTCTTTAGTTTCATCTTTCAGCTTCTGATTCTTTAAATGATTGATTTTATCAAGAGTTTGATTGTGTTTTTTGGCAAAGTATTTATTCACACTTGAGCTTCCACCTGCACTTTCACTAAAAATTTTATCTTTAGTTGGAGTCAAGCTTTTAGCTGCATTTTCCAACTCTTCGATGTTGAACAAAGTTTAAATTTGATGCTAATTCAAGAATTATTGTTAACTCTTAATCATGCTATTGACCATAAGATGTCTCTGCTACTATCTTAATTTCTCTTCCTCAATCTTGAAGAGTTCCTACTACTACAGTAACTTTTGTTCATTAATTTTATGAACGTAGCTATTGAATTGAGAATGGCTCTCAACCATAACTTTGGCTTTTCTTTCCTCCCTTTTAGATTTGACTTGTAAGTTGTTTATAATCGGTGAATGCTGCAATTACTAGGAATTGTAAGATGGATTGTAGGATGAGCTTTACATTAGATTCATATTTGAAGAGATAGGGGACTACTCGTTGCCTTAAATATTTACAGACAGAGGGGGGTTACTGCTTAAAAATGATTGTGCTGAGTTTGTATTGCTAAATTGCATATTGAACATGTTTAAGCTTTGTGAATTGAAGCCAAGAGCTGAGTTTTAGTTCAGCATCTTCATCTGTTATTAATGAGTAGATTAAGGGATGCTTAACTAGTTCATGTTATTTCTAGCTGAAAATTATGATGATCCTATTTAATCTGTTTAAGTAGTGTTATATGCAGGTTTCAGTGATATAAAAGAACCTGGCTTTATTGGGGAGGCTTGGGAAAGAGCGCCTTAAGAAGAAATGAAAGAGGGTCTATAAAATCTACCTGAAGATTAGAGATTCATATTTTCTTTATTTTCTTGATTCATCTTGTTAGTCAAGTTTAATGGTTATGTCTGATTGAATTGATACTGCGAATTTTAGCTGTTAAATAACAAAAAATAGAGCTAATTTTGATCATAAAAATAATTTTACAAAGTTTAGTCCTTAAATCAGAAAGCTTAAGTGCTTACTACTAACTATTATTAGCAAAATTATTAGTTGCATCTTTGTTGCTTTGACCATTTAGCACATTCAATTTATCCATAAGTGATGTGTACTTTATGAAACTTTTAGGATTTTGCTGCTATGTGGGACTCATATTTTTGAGTGATCTTTATAATTGCTCGTCATTTTTCTTGCTTTTATTGTTGCTTATAAATCTTTTGCGTGAGTTACCTATAAAAAAGATTGATAAAAATTGGTAAATTTTGTACCTCTGGGGTCTCCACCTTCCCTTCTTTTCTGTTAAATTTCAAAATAGCTTGACATTTATATATATTTAATGAATTGAAAAATTAAAATCAATATGAATTTTTATTAATAAATTGAAATTAAACTTATAACAGCACTCCTTCTTTACAAGCTATTTTATATTTAGAAAGAATTCAAATTCTTATGGGAGTTTATAAAAAAGAATTATTAATTAATTTATAATTTTACGAGAGCTAGCTCATTAAAGAAATTAAAAATATTAATTATGCTAATATTGCTATTTGTTTAACTAGGTTGCTAATAAAATATTATCATTCTCTATAATTATTAATTACATTTTGAAATCTAATATGAATATTAATTTTAGATTATTTTACGATTCATAAGAAGAAAGTAATTTAAATAAGTCTCAAAATAAGTCTCAAATTTGAATAAAAGGCATTAAAGTACTAAATAAGGCTGACTAATTTTCTAATCATATTATATTTTTCTTCACATTCAAAATAATTTAATAAGTCATTTTAAAAAATTAGTTGTTGTTTATTTATATCATACTCCAATAAAAGTTGTTACTTTCTTTTACTTATTAAATTATTCTTTTATCAGTTTTTAATACCTATAGAAGAAGTTATAAATATCTTAGGTAACAAACATGTATTGAATCACTTACTATTGTGTTGATTTTTTCTGAACCCTCAATCATCTTAACTTATAATCTACTTATCTTACTCTCTCCTAGGCTCATCAATTTCCAACTTTAGAACAATTAATTGCTATATCTATAGTCAATGGTTTCTTAATCTCTTATTCCTCTGTTAATGACATGTTTTATCATAAATTACTGAAGATTTATTGTTGCTTTTTGTTATAATAGTTACTAAGAAGTTTCATGGTAAAGCGATAGATAGAAATTTGAACATTATTCAGTGAATAATGTTTTCAATCGGAGTTAATTGAAGGAAATTCTCTGTACTTATTTGTGATTTTGTAAGAAAAGATTTAAAACAGATCGAAGCTTGGAATTTATAGATAACTTTTCAGAAGTGTGATCAGATTAGGATTTATTAAAGTTCTGCAATTTTTAGAAATTTTCTTGAAGTTTTTGCCTGAAAATATTCTATAAAATTAAAGGGAGTATTTTCTTTCTAGTCTTTTGTTAGTGACTGTAACCTTTAAGCATGCCGAATATATATTAAATAATGCTAAGGCCATAAAGGTTAGTATATTACAAATAAAATGATCTATAAAATTGAATATATAGCACTGAGACCTTCTCTTGTAATTGCTCACTAGTTTTTCCAATACGAACTTTTTCAAAGCGGCACTCTGAGCTTGTTGATGTTTACTATCAATTTCGTTCCTCACTTCTTAGTTATTTTTCTTGGAGCCACTTCCACTGATACTACTCATGTTTTCCAATTGATAATTATTCTAAGCCAATTTCTAGGATTTACCTGCACTGCTCTCTAGATGATTATTTGAGTTCAAGACAATCATATTTCTATTGTGATTATAATTGCTGTTTTTCGAGTTGCTAGAGGAAGGCACCTCAATTATACTGGCTGATACAATGTGCGGAGTATGATAGTTTTTAGTGGAATTCTACTGCTATTGTTATTACAATGAAACTTGATTCTGTAAATTAGCATTAAGTTTAGTGCTATTGATCTGATTCTACACCTCTTGCACTGGTTACTGCATCTACTTCTATTACTTTTACTGCTGGCTTTGTAGTTTTTGATTGATGTCTTTAAAGCTTCCATAAGACTGCGATGATTAGTGATGTAATTATTGCTATTGTAACTGCTGCTGGGATCTTAGATCGACTGTCTAAGAGTTTAGTGAAAGCTTTTTCTTTTAGTGCTATGCCACCATCATGTCCTTCATGGTAGTTTTACTTTGGTGTTACTACTATGGATTTGATGACTAGCTCAAGCTAGTGGAGTGATGAGATGCCTGGTTATAATGCCATCAATTTAAAACATAGGAAATATGAGCACTTTATTATAGACTTCCTTTAGCTGTCCTGAGAGGATGACTTCGAGTGAACTGAACTCATTAGGTTATTACTGCCACTTACATTAATAGACTTCCCGCTCACTTCGTTACTATTCGAATATGCATTTTGTTAGTGATTGCTACTGGATGTATTAATTGCTTGCTGCTTGCTGACTTTCGCATTTTAGATGCTGTAATTATTGTTATTTGAACTGCTGTTGCTGCTATTAGTGATTTGCATGTATTAATTCTGCAACTAAATGTACTCATTTTCGACTATTTACTTCAACTGGCTTTTACTGCTGTTGGGTTTCATGTTCGCAGTTGTTTACTGCTGCTGTTAATTATTAGGTTACATTTATCTACTTAAAAGTAACTAATGATTTGCGTTGCTGGAGAGAGAGGTCTGTGGTCTATTTGACTACTGTGACTTATTAGATTGTTTTTAATTCAGAGAATCTGATTATTAATGATGAGGATTTAAATTACTACTTTGATTCTATCCTTTTATTACCTCATTATTAGTGGGCTGTTGTTTAGATTGTTCGAAATAACCGCCTACTTTACTGTTTATCATGCTTTTAGGCATCTGTTGAGCTGATGATTGAAGTGCAGTTGGTTGCTATCTGGATTACTGCTACTATCTTAATTAATTTTGCTATTGTTACTATTAATTATTCATAGTCTGACTACTCGTGCCAATATTGCTACTACCTCCAGTGTGTTATTGTGATTATTTTGATATTTATTGGAAACTGTCGTGTATCAACCTATATTTAGACAAAAAGGTTAATCATAATGAAGCAGAAAAATAATTTAATAAGAATAAATAAGTGATAATAATATGAACATAAATGGAGAAGCAAATACCTTTGGGACATTTTTTCTGATTAATTATAGTCAAAATTTATTATAAAAATTAAATTTAAATATATTTATATTTCAAAGCTCTCAGTTTATAATAAATTTTGTATAATTCTCTTAATATTTATCATAAATATCTATTTTCTTAATCACAACTATTAATTCTACCCCTATTAACTACTTTGTAATAAACATAGTAGATTAATCAATTATTATCTTTAAAGAATAAATAATCATATCATTTATTTCATTCCAAATGTTGTTTCTTAGAATGTTCAAGTGTTAAGTCTCAATATTAACTCAGAAGAATATGATCAGGCTTTGATGTGGAGGAGGAAGTCGTCGACGTTGTTGTCGATGGCTTTTCTGTTTTTGTAGGCTTTGACCTGGTTGTGCACTCCGTACACCGCACCACTCACCATCATGGTCATCATGCTCACCCACATCCAAGACCAGGATTCGTTAGTGGCAGTGGCATCCTCAGTTTAAAATAAGCAAAAAAACATAGTATTTCGCATAAGTTTGAACTTAAGCCAATGAAAGGAAATCACCAGAGAGATCAACTTCAACGTCAGCTTCAACTTCAGATTGGTGGGAGAATTAAGCTTTCAAGTACTTCATTTGAAGAGCTCTGATGTGCTCGTTTGAAGAAAATGAAAAATAAAAATTACGTTTTCTGAGAGATGGTGGTGGAGAGAAGTGGCAAGTGCCTCCAATTGCTATTCAGTAACATCGTCAGTGGTGGATGGGACTGTTTCCTCAGCTGGGGCAGTAGAATTGGTGTTTTCAGTTGGAACTGTGGAGTTAGATGGAACATCAGTGCTGTTAGTGTTGGTGGTGATGTCAACAATCACAACATCGTAAGTGGCAGAGTTATCCTTCTCGTCATCTTTGTTTCTCTTGTCCTTCTTGTGCTTCTTATCCTTCTTATCCTTGCAGTCGTGGTCGCAATCATGATCGTCGTCTCTGTCTCTTCTGTCTCTCTTGTTTCTCTTATCTTTGTGGTCATCATCATCGTGATCATCATCATCATGATCTCTCTTCTTTTTGTCCTTCTTTTCCTTGTGATCATCTTCGTCATCACTTTCGTGATCTCTGTTCTTTCTATCTTTCTTTTCTTTCTTATTTTTTTTGTCATCATTAAAAGCCCTAAATTTCTCTATAAAATGTATAATCTATGAATAACTGTGGTATTCCAATTTATATATATATTTATGATAATCAAAAGAAGTATTGTAATTTAAAAAGTATCATTTTTTGGGAGTATCCTCATCTTCCTTATTGAAAGTGTACATGCTTTAACAATATCATTGAGAATCTTCGCTCTATAATTCTATGATTATTATAGCTTTATTAATATACTAAACTTATTATAATTCTTTTGTAATTAAAAAATATGATTATTTTGGAACACAATTAATCTTTGCGCAGATTATTATACAAAGAAGGCGATAACCATATTTGGTGTTATTTTGGACAAAAAAAATAAATTTAAAAATCTAGAGCCTATTTATATATAGTCCAGAAAATTGTTTTAAAACTTTTGATTAAAAATATTATACTCAAAATTCACTAATTTACTGTAGAATTAATATAATTTATAAAGATAATATTATTTGTAAATCAAAACATAGTAACAAAATTTTATAAATGTTTATGTATTTTAATCGTCTTCTTCGTCTCTATCTTTCTTTTCTTTCTAGTCCTTCTTCTTATCCTTCTTTTCTTTCTCTTCATCATCATTATCATCGTCCTTTTCTCTCTTTTCTCTCTTTTCCTTCTAGGCCTTTCTATCCCAGTGGTCGTCTTCATCCTCGCTCTTCTCATCGCTATCTTCGTCGGATTCGTATGAGTGCTTTCTCTTTCTTCTTTCTTCTCTCTTTTTCTCATCTTTCTCCTCATGGCTATAAAGAATTGTAGAAAATAAGGCAATTTATAACTTATTCTCATTGAAAATACTGACAATTATTGGTTATTTATTATAGAGAGTGAGAGTGTAGCGTCAAATTGGGTCTCAACCTTGGCGTTGTAGTTGTCAATAGCAACTTGCTATTGTACCTTGGCTTTAGCTTGAGCATCAGTAGAAATGGTGGTAGCATCGTTAGCGTATCTTTGTGCCTGATCCTTGGCTGATTGTGAGGTGGCAGCACCTTGGTTCAAAACGTTCTGTCCTTGATTCTTCAAGTCAGCAGCGGCTTTGTTTCCAGAATTGAGAGCGTTTTAAGTTTATGAAGTGGCTTGATTCTTGAGTTTGTTGCCTTCCTCCTTGCTCTTGTTCACGATGTTGTCGAATCCACCCCATAGTGCTTATTATAAAATAGAGTAGAAATTACTTACTAAGAAAGTGCTACATAATCGTCGCTAGTATCATGGAGATCAAGTGCAGCGCTAACCTTGCCTTTGCCTCCTTTGCCTTTACCAATACCAGAGCCGTCCTTGGCTCCCTTGCCACCCTTGCCTGCAGGTTATCCTGCTGATTCTGTTTCTTGGGCGTATCCCACTACGACGAGTGAAGATACGAACATTAAAGTCGACAGTCTTTTGATCATCAATTATAATACAAATTTCAAATCCTAAAATAGTGTGCCAATTATAAATAAATTATATAAAACTTAACATTATGTGAGATATCGCATGCTTTTAAGTAGAGAAAATTAATTACAATATTGAAATATCTTAAGAATATATTAAAATTTAAAATTGAACTATATTTGAAATTAAAAAGCTACTTTATAAAAGATAGCAACTTATTATATAAAATTATATATATTTTATGTTCTATTTTAATTCCAAATAATTTAACTAAGTATTTCAATCAAACACAAGAATAATCAATTTAATGAAAAAATAATCATAAATAAAATTTGTACTTTGAATTTAATTTAATAATAAAGTATAATGATTCAAAATTTTCATAAATTGACAATGAATTTATCAAGCGTACTTTCCTTCACTATTGAGATATTTTTTTTGATTTTATATTTAAATTAATTTATTTAAAGTATTTATTGTTTTATATTTTAGGGTTTGAAATAATTATAATTTATAAACAATTGATTTTTTGTAATTTTTTATTATACAGCAATAATATAATCCTTTGTTTGATATTCTTTGTATCGCAAATTCAATGTCAATAAGGCGGCTCCTAGTCAACTTTACTGATAACAGACCCCAGAGCCTGTCGATTGCAATGCCTAGACAAGAACAGAAAGTTCTGTGCGCAGCCAAATTCATATGATATTGGAAATTGCTGTGAGAATGGTTACAACTGCACAAGAGGGGCTGAGTGTTCTGATGACATCAAAAGTGAAGAATTTCAGAAAACTAATTTGTACACTGTTGTCTGCCCTAACTACGGGAGGTGCGGTGGTTAAAAACTATTGAGTGCTGTCAGTTCAAGTGCGAGCTTGAAACTGGATTTTATTCAATGTTTTTTTCCTGTACTATAACCCCTGAATTTATGGTGATATAAAGTTAGATTCAACGAGTAATGATTACCCGAGGGTTGGAGAGGCATGTTCTTACAAATTAATAGCTTCCTAGAACAAAGTATAAAATCAACTGAATCTTTAATTCACGAAAATTGCTGGTGCCACTGTTACAATTTACTATGGTGGCAGTGGTCTTGAAAACCTTACAACCTCTGAACCGATTATTTATAATTCTAGCATAAGCAGCAAAGAACAACAAGTCTATAGATTCAGTGGGGATCAGACAGTATATATCATGATTACCACTCTGAGTATGACTTCGCTTAATTATGAGTTTTGGTATGCATTAGATATCATAGAAGTAGTTGAGGAGCCCCCTGTTTTAAACAACCAAACTAATACTACTAATCAAACCACAGGCAATAATGGCACTGTTATAGATAATAGCACTACTCCTATTGGAGGAGACTCTAATGGTACTGATAATACAGGCTATTAGAATTCTACTGATAAGCCACCTTAGCCCGATTCTGGTGTTGACATTAATCACAATAATAATACTAACTCTAGCGAGGCCCAATCTCAAAGCCACTAAAAAATCTAATAATTTTTTATCTTTTCAATTAAAATGTCTTGTTAAATATATTCAAGATTTATTGGGGTCAATAAATTCTCTAGAATAAATAATCTTGATAATCAATATTTAAATTCACTTGATTGAAAAGTAAACTTAGCAGATTAATTCTTTCTTTGTATAAAACTTGGGTTTTAAATAAACATATCCAATAATAATAGGCGTCCTCCTTGCTGTATTTATCATAGCTGGTGGCCTGCTAGTCATTAAAATCATCTTTATGATTAGAAAAAAAAGAGAAGCTAAGACAGCCAGAATCGATGAAAACGAGGGGCATGAGAAAATGAATCAATTTTCAGAGAAAGACTTACAATCATCAGAAGTGGAGCTTAAAAATTCATAGTAAAAATAAAAGAATAAAAAGGCTTAATCAGTAGGTAATAAGATTATGTGCATTTTTATTTGCTGTGCCAAGAAAATTATCAAAATTGATGAATAATAGATCAACCAAAGCGTGTTCCAAACTAACCCTAATCATGTGAAAGGGGGTCCTGGGGAGGAGAGTAACTTTAACAACTTTGACAATGAAGCTGGATAGGCTCCTAAAAAGAAATCAGGGAGTAAAAAGAAAATTAAAGTGCCAGGGCTTAAGATGCCTAGTAGCTACAAAGATCATAAATAATCAATACCTTAAATTGTTTTTTTCATGAATTTTAAGTTTTTTTCTTTAAAATATGCCAGATTATTTTTAATTTAGATCAAGGGATAAATAGTGAATCTGACCGGTAAAACAACGAGCACAGTACAAGATAGCATCTTATGCAGAGATTCAACTCAGTGAACGATGACTTTGATTTGAACAAGAATGCTAAGAAATAAAATGTTAAAGGACAACTGGATGACATAGGAAGTCTTAATTTGCACATGCAATAGTCTTCTTGTAACTATGATCATCTCGAGATGTCTACCTAAAACAATATCTTGTATGGAGATGCAATCGGTTAAAGAGGAAGTAGAAACAACGACTACGACGTAAATGATGGTATAATTAAGACATTAACTCAGGATAATCGAGAAAGCATTGGTTCTCAATATACGAACGACCAGCAGCTGATTTAATAGATTTTATATTGGTAAAAAATTATTGCTTTCATTTGAAACACATAATCTATACTTTATTAAAGTGACTCTATTCTAGCAACACTCCTACTCTAAAAAGTAATTCCTTTAGCATAAAACTTCAATACTCGAGGAACCTGAAGAAAATTCTAGAAGCATACAATAATTAGATAAATAAAAGGAAATTGAGAACAACTTACTCAAATCTTAGTTTTATGGTGTTGACCCTAGTCAGGAAGTCAGAAACAGCCTACAGATAGGTAAATAGTTCAGCTAAGATCTGCCTCCAATTTACTTAAAGAAAATAGACCCTAAAAAGAACAAGCGCTATGCATTTTTATAATTGTACTATACTTCCCATTTTTTAAGAAAAATATCGCTATGGAAAGAGAAAAGGAAGCACCGATTCCACTTCTGAGTATAGAGTTGAAGGGACAGCTGCTGTTTTTGACTTGTAAAATGCGAATAACTTTAGGAACTCTCGTATCTAAAATTCAAATAAAAAACTGATACGAAATTTGAATAGCAATATGAGTGATGATGATAATCAGTCTAGACTTAGTGGTAGTATGAATGACCAAAGCAGGTTGAGTCATATACGTTAAATGTTTATGGTATAATTAATATTACTCTATTATTGAAAATTGTGAAATGAAAGTAAATAGTCAAGGAAGTAGGGGAGGATTTGATAAAAAGAAATATTACAGAGACGAAAAGGGTAAATTGAGAGATATAAGAACTAAAGAAGAAGTAGAATTTAAGGGAAACTATGACGTAGATTTAATACATTTATATTTAAAATGACTTGAGTAAATTCGCTGTTAACTAATAGAGCATTGACTTTAGCAAGAAGAGAGCCCATCGTCCAGCTATTGTAATAGATGACTACCGTAGCAGTAGCGGAGACAGCTCGAATTCTCAAAACATCAATCCTAACAAAGGCCCACCAACGAAGAAACATCTTATTTCACAAAAGTAAATGAAGCCAAACCATAAAAAATCCAAAAACAATCATCATCAGCAAATAGACCTCATGATTTACAGCCACGAACAGCACGAAGATATCCCTGACGATTTTATGAGATAAAACGAATTAGATGTTGATTTTAACATTAATACTGAGGGGTAAAAGGCATTCAATGGAAAGTCAGTCAGTAAAAAGCACAAGAAGAAAAAGAAGAAGGTTGCTGGTAAGAATTTGTAATAGGATGAATTGAAAAAATAAGAGGACATTAATATCTTTGGAGTTGCCATTGTGGAGGACTAACAACAAATTTCACTAGATATTATATAATCTGATAAGAACAGAGAAGTGAAACTCAAGAATAATTTATTCAAGGAAAACAACGAGAAGAATTAAAATGATGAAATCCTTAACAATTCCACTGTCTCACATAAAAATTAAAGAGAGCAACCTATTATAGATAACTAACACAACTAACTAGTGGAGCATTCTGAAATAAAAAAGAGATTATTTGAGAATGTATTCACTCCCAATAGAGACACATAAGATGATAAGGATACTCATTAAAATATATAAGTACTGGATTTTGATACTGCATAAGGATTTTATCCTTAAAATAATCATGATCAGTAGTTAGAACAATTAAATTTTACTTTATTTTTAACATTTATATTACTATTAAGATATTTTCACCCCAAAACCCCTAAATAAATTATGATTTATTTAATTTCAAACAAATCCTATCTCCTGATATAAACGAGCTCAAACAATAGCTTATAGATGAGCTATACAACGATTAGACACCTTAATATGACAATGTTATCTCTGATTTTTGATGATTATAAGTCAAAATTTCTAATAAGCAACAATTAAATAGTTTTTCAATGCTTTTAGTAATAATTAGTTATAGGTTTATTAATAATTAGAATTGTTGACTTTATTTTATAAAGATATTTCTTATATCTTACTTTTAAAAATTAATTTGCATAATTTCAAAGTTAATTAAAAGGTCAAGCAAACAAAATATTTAATTACTGATGTTTTTTAATTATAAAAATTAATTAAGTGAGTCCAAAATTAGTTAAGAATTTGATGAATAATATGCAATACAATTTTAATGAAAAATAATAAAAATTATTAGAAAAAAGGAATTTATGTGATTAATTAATTATTATTCTAATATTATAATAGAATTTATATGTTCAAAATAAATATAAAGTCAATAAAAATAGTGGGTCAAATTAGACAAAAATTAGATGCCTAATTAAATTAATTTGACTCTACTAACGGTACTAATTATCTCATCACTGGAGTGTGTTAACTCTTCTATAGCAAAAAAACTCATAAACACATTTAATAAATCTTTTTCCAATTTTGAATTCTAACCGATTATATTTTGATCTATATATATATATATATGGCAACTTTTACTGTAAATGAATATATTAAATATTATAGTTTCAATGCACCTATTTCGATTATATTCCTTTAATAGTCAAATTTTAAATGACAACTTGCAGTTTATATTAGTACAGCATAAGTAGAATATTCACTTTTTGGCTAATAATAGCATTCAATTTTCTATGTATAAATGGCGAAGGAACCTTCTCAACCATGATCATCACGGACCCACGTGCTTGCAAGTTAACTTGCTTGGATTAAAGTAGGAAGTTTTGCTCTGCTACTAACTATTTAACTGGCTTTTGCTGTGAAATGGGAAATTCTAATTACTTTTTATAAGGTAAATTTGGCATTCCTTACAAAATTTTGATGCTTTTTTTAATACATGGGTAAAAATTGTTCACAAGGAGCTGAATGTTCTGATCAACTCCCACCAATAACAGCAAATTCAAATCTAAAATATTTCACTTGCCCTCACTCTGATAAGTGCGGGAGCCCAAAAATTCTCAAAGCAACGAACACCTCTCAAAAAGTCGCTTACAATAAAAATTTGGGTTACATGACTGCAGGTGAAATGTGCGGTTTTAAACTTCTGGCATAGATTAGGTCGCCACTAAATACTCTAAACTTTTAATTTAAGACGATATCTGGTGGGGTCGGTTATATATACTCGGGTGGCACAACCTTTAAAACTTCAACTACTGAATCTAAAATTGTTGACACTAAAATTAATGATGGAAAATTTAGCTTCTCTGGGGAGTAAGCTTTGTTTATTGTATTTGTATCGAGCAGCGGTACGGTTATGAACTTTGAGTTTAAAATTTAGAATGTTTTTCATTAAAAAATTTGATAATTTATTCAACCTAAACAGTAAAATTCCCTTATTTGGCATAATATTAAGGCACTAATATTAATCAGATTTGATGTAATTTATAGTTCTCCTATGCGCTTAATATCACTACTTTTTATGAACCTGTAATCGAGGATCCCACAGAGCAGATTGGAGATGGAACTAATGGCACTATAAATCAAAATTCAACTTCAGGTAAAAAAGTTGACATATTCATTTCGGCTAACAAAGACTCTGGAATACTCCCACTTCCAATATTGATAAAACCTCATATATCAATTAAGACACGAAGATTAGGTTAATGAACAATTAAATTAAAAAATAAGTTAAAATTGGTTTATAATTTTAATTTAAACCATTGGCTCGATTAATTGTCCTTATAAAATAAACCAATCAGGGTATGCAAATTTTATTTTAGCCTAATTATATTTAATCTCAGCCAATAATTATAATATTTTTTATTTAATTGTTCAATGCCCTAATCTTCATGTCTTAATTGAACTATGGGGTTTTAGGTATTGGTGCAGGAGGAGCCCTTCTTTTTATTTCTGTGGGAATCACCATATATTGTGTATTAAAGAAAAGAAAAAACTAACAAAAAGTTGCAAAAATAAGCAATGAAAGCAATATCTCAATAAAGCAGAAGGTATTTTGCTTGTGCAAGTGTTGCAATAAGAAAATTAAAATTGAAGGAAATGACAGAAAAGTATTGGACGAGCTTGAGATTAAAGAGCAAGATTCTTCTCGAGACTTGTTTAGGTAACCAAACAAAAAGCAAATTATTGAGGATCTAATAAGATGTTCAATCGGGAGTATTAATGGAAGAAGCCCCTAGGATGGAGATCCTCAATCTAACTAAAAATTTATATCACCAGAGTAGATCAGAGGCATGAATAATTGCAGCAAACTTTCTTTAAACAATATTGATACTTATATTCCACTAGAAAGACCCAATTCTCCCTTTTATCATTAGTTCTTGAGTTACCAAAACCCTTCGCAAAATCAAATGATGAATTCTGATAGCAAAATATTTGATAACAAAATGAACTCATAAAGAATGACCCATAGAATCGCTCCAATTTAAGAGGAAGATGATTATGAAGATTTTACGCCTGATAAAGACTAATAAAACTAATATTACGAAGATAAGAAGAGAAAGTGCTAACAAGTCTTTGACATAAATGATAAAAACTATGACCCAGCTTTTAGGGGTCAAGGTAAAAACGGTTGGGGTTAGTTAAGCATTGAAGAGCAATCCACGATGCTAAGATTGTAAAATTCTATGAATTAGAGCAACAACTCAGATTTTAGGAACTTTGGACGAATAGTGCCAATAGACGCAAATGGCAACATTTTAGCGAATAATATTAATGAAACCAGTGAAAATTCTTCATCTTTCCGTGATGATCCTATCGAAGAGTACGAACTAAGAAGGAAAAACATAAAGTTGATTAAGAAGCGTGTTGACACTGATATCTTTGGAGTCTTAAATAACAGCATAAATAATGGCAGCAATCTGGGATAAAGCATGGATATGACCTAGTAATCCCAAAATAGATATAACTTCAATCAGTCCACTAATTATGACCAGGAAGAATCTAAAAATTACAACTTAAACGATACAGAGGATGCTATGGATAAAACTATGGACGACTAGCGTAAGATAAACAGACATAATTTTGGTGAGAAGTATTCAAAATCAATTTCAAAGGTGAAAAACATAAAGCACAATTAAGAGGATCTAATTGGTTATCATGGTTAAAGTGCGAGGAATTTTGAGTTTTAGAAATATCTTAACGATGATGATGATATTCATTGGAAGCATAAAACACCACAGAAAGTTTAATCTATAGTAATATTTAAAATTAATAAGATATATTATTATTTGCCTAATATATTTATTTTTTTCCTTACTTTTCAAAAATATCTGATGTAGAATCTGACAATAACGATTTATAAAAGCCAAAAACCTTGCTGTATAACAAATTCAATAATAATTTAGCCAGATAATTATTTGTTTCAATTGTTAATAAATTTATAATATGACGAGTTGGATGAATTGGATTATGAAAGCGTAAAGCGCAGAAGAGAAAAAGAACTTGAATTAAGACTTTAAGAGCTAGACAACATAATCCAAACTATAGATAGACAGTGAGTTTTTACTCTTTAAATCTTATTTTATATATTAGTAATCCCTGTCACAACGCAATATCAATATAATAAAATGGTTTTAATATTCTAACGTTGACCTAATATTTTCCAATTATAACGATTAATAAATGTTCTTATTATAATTTTATTTAGTTTTTTTTACATTCTCTTTTTTGTATACTATTTATAATATAAAGAATATACAAGTGTAAGGAAGGAATAAATCTTGAAATGTATATGGATAGAATGCTATAATTAGTAATTTTTATTTTTTTAAATAAATATTGACAGTCTTTTGATCATTTGTGTTAAGTTTTTATAATTTATTATATAATTAAGATTTAGTTTTCGACATTTAAGTCTTATTGAAATTAAGAATAGAAGATATACTGATTTATTACAAATAAAAATTAATTTAAAAAAATTCATGTATTTAAACATTAACTTGGTTATTATTTGTAATTAAAGTAAATTTTAAATACAATTTTAAATATTACGTCAAATCTACCAATTTTTAGCATAAACATTAAATATCATTATATTCAGCATACAAGCGAATAAATTGTTTTTCAGAGAATATATTTACTTTAAGAATTGGTGAATAATTGATGATTGGAAGAAAGAAAAACTTAAGAGATCATTGCCATGAAATCTAAATATTTGGAGAATGATACATCGATAAAACCTGAATGAATAAATATAAAACAAAATAGTACATAATCTCAAATATTTGAATACTATAAATTTTTCCTTCATTCGCTTATAAAATTTTAATGAAAAATTAATCTATTTCTCTCTCTCATTCTTAGAAATCTAGGATGTACCAATAAATCAAAAGTGATCCGAAAATATTTGATTAAATTAATCAAAAATTTATATTAATCAATAAGATTCAATTGCTATCAATTATAGTCAAAATTAGTTATCTGGGTTGTCAGCTGCTTCTTCATCAACTAAATAATTAAACTTTTCTAATCTAGCCATCATTATTTCATCTTTAAGATATTCTATGTCGTTTTTCATCTAAGTTTCTTTTCTCTGATATTAAGAAAAATTCTATAAAAAAAGCATTTAATATTATACTATAAACGTGTTAATTTGACTATCACCTAATATAAAATTTATTTACTTAAACTTACTCTATTAATTTATCTATTTAAACTTTTACTTTTAGCTTGTTTCTAGAATTTCTAGCATGAATTAATCACAGATATAACATCCATCTAAACTTTCTCTTTTCTTTCCTGGGCTTTTTGAAGTTATTTTTGTGAGATATATTCAGCAGGTTTTTAGGGCTTTGCACTCATTAAATTTCTCTTCAGGATATCTACAGCACTTGCAGATTTCAAAAGCCTTTGGCGAGCTTGCACTCGTTGAGAAGAAGTCTTTGGTCTAGGATTTTGACTTGATTGGTTTCTGTTTGAGTTAAAGTTTTAAATGCAATATATTAAGAGATTAATGATACTGATGTGCAGAAATGATAAAGATTAAAATAAGGGGATGCCTTGAAGTCAAATTAAAAGTTTTAAGAAGACATAACAGTGTTCGATATGTATTGATTCAAATTTTATGATTTCTACCCTGAGTTGAATAGTATAGATCTATGCGATTCCGATGTAGTGTTTAATGGAATATGCAGTTAGTTTGAGTTTCTACCGCTATTTATTGAGCCTAATGTTTATATTACTTACTATGACTAAGGTCTTAAGAGATTGTTGTTATTCAACTATTCGTTATTATTAATATTTTAAGCAAATTGCAAGTAATTTCGATTTACTGAATTCATATTTTTCACTGAGTAAGGTTCTGATTCTAAGAAATTTAAACTTTGCTAATCATCTTAGGTATTTCTAGGCTTTGCAAAGGTACTCACTTTTATTTAAGATTTTAAGTTTGAAATTGGCGTTTCCTCTTCATCATTATAGGGATTTTACATTGTGCTTTTTTGATGACTATCGAAATTTGATGAAGTTTTAAATCTTGTATAATTCATTGGCAATCTCGGCATGTGCTGGTGTTGGGATTTTATGTCATTTTAATCACTAAAATTTATGTGTATAAGTTTCTAGGATGATGAGTTATTAGAAGCCATGACTCTATTCTTATATCTTGAAACTCCAGAGTTAATGCGATTTGAAGTTAGAGAATCGCTTATCACTCCAAATTTAGTGAATGCTGTCCCAGGTCTGTTTTAGTTACTATTTTCAAGAACTTTGCTCTAAACCTCATTCTATGAATTCGCTTGTTTTAACTATGATTATGAATTTCTATGAGATGGCTTTTCTTCAGACAACCCTTAAGAAGCTATCTTATTCAGTAATCTATTATACTTTTTGGCAGTTTCATTTTCCTAAGCTTGCTTTAGCTTATCTTAAAAGAAGAAGTCTACTTTGCTATTCAGAAAATCTTTGGCTTTACTAAAAAATAAAAGACATAAATGGCTTTATTTTTCTTGATTCTTTCTTTGCATATGAAGTCTTTCGTCCTTCTAGCCAAAGCCCATTTAGGGTGTTACTCCGCCGTAATCATAGCTTAAAACACATCTTTACTGAGCTACTCTTACTGTTCATTCTCCTTTTTCTAAATTTATTTCTATAAATCAGCGATATCTTAAGCATTTTAAGCCAACTCGTCTAGTGAAGGAATTAAGTTTTTGCCTTTCTTTTATTCAGTAATTTCTTATACTGTCTCCATTTTCTGTAGTTACTACAGATTAATATTGGGAATAATTATGTTTGATTAGCTAAGAGAGGTGTTTATTGCTTCTTTGAAATTATTAACGAAAGAACCTGCCTTAGATTAATTTGTGCTTGAACCACTGCCGAATCTTTGCTGATACTCTTTTTACTTATCGGTCAGTAATTTAGATTATTAAGTGCTTTAATTTTTATAGATACTGCATTGATACTCATGGTTTCTATTTAACATTCGAAGATTTAATAATTAACATCATTATATAATGTTTATCCTTTAATTTTTAAATCTATTGTACTATGATATAGTAATAAGATTTGAACTCTGATAGTATTTATTGGTGATACTATGCTCGATAATATTAGCTAGTTTCTTAACATCCTCTTAAGACACTTTCAACAAAGCTTTTTGAGATTGAACTCTCCTAGATTTACGTTTTTATTTCTTAGGTTGTAAGGAAGCTTCGACATCCCCGAGTAAGTGATCGGGTATGGGGAGCTTGAATAGCTAAGCTTTTAAATGCATATTTAATTTTATATATTAATAATTATTGGAACTAAAGAAAAATCTAAAACTTTAATAACTTGTAATTTCTTATATAATCATCACTTTTTATATTAAATTATTTTATAAATTTTTTTTTGTATATTCATATCAATTTTGCTATTAATTTAAGACAATTTAATTGAATTAAGCAATGTTAATTTATGAATTTATAATTTAAAAATGTTAAACGATTAAAAATATTCAAATCACTATTTTAATTATAAAATCTTAATAAAAGAGCAAGATTATATCTTATAAAACTTAATATAAAAACTAATTATAGAAAAAACTATTCTCTAATTTACATATCTTTGATAAAAAACTTTCTTCTTATATAATTAAATTTAATATTTAATATATAATTTAATAAATCACTATTCAAGCCATGACGATAGAAATCAGCGATCGAACAAGAAAGTCATAATAAAAAATCTGTATCAGCTCAGTAACCAAAAAAGCAATTCAAAACTGAATGTGATTGAGAAAGACTATCAATACACTACCAATCAAGATAGATTGGAGTCTACCCCAGAACCCTTTAGAGAAAATAACATTCAGGTTTATAACTCAAATTAATATGAAATAGATGGAGGGTATCAAAATGACGGGAGTTTATATCAAAGCTATCAGTAGCATTATTAGAAGCTTGGACTGTCGAATAGTGCCATCAAGCACCTTAACATAAATGTAAAATTAATTGATTATTATCATATTTTTAGGGATAAGTACATCATTATGACTCAGTTTAAACAGTGTTGAATAATCAAGGAGGCTTGTCCATCCCAAATGATTTGAATTTCAATAAACACCCTGTTTTTCAAACGAAAAGTCACTAATTAAGTTATAATTTGTTAGAAAAAGAAAACAATCCACCATAAATGCATAATTCTAGTAATAATTTAGGAACTCGGTTGCATTATGAAATACCATCCAAATATAATCAAAACACGGCAGCACATTTTATAAAAGAGACTTAATAGTAACCTTTAACGTATCACCAAATTCCAAATCAACCTTCAAATTAGATAACAGAACAGCTTTAAAACATAACAACCTTGATTAAATTAATGCAAAAATAAGCTGATGAATAGGATTAAATGACTCTCAAGACCAGAGAGGAATAGAGAGATTAAACTAGAAGAATAGATAAAATAGAAAGAGATCTCATGTCACTTATGATAAACTAGGGTAGTAACAATTAGAATGGCAAAGGAAATATTAATAGTAGCTCAGGTGCATAGGTTTCTGGGGGTGCATTTTTCAATGAGTAGTATAATCTATGTAAGCTTAGAATTCTTAAGAATAAATCTTAAAGTTTATTTATATAGCAAATCAAGGGGAAGCAAAGATGTTTATCCTTGAATAGAAGTTGAACACTCTTGTAGATTAAAGTAATGCAGATTAGTATAAAATTCAGTTTATAGATGATATAAAGAAGTAATTGGGTAAGTCTTAGAAATTTATTTGACTTATACATTTTAGAGAATTAAATAAAGGATTAAAGCCAAAACCTAAAAAGAGAGATACAAAATTTAGAGTTGAAATTGTCACTCTTTGATAAGGAAAATCTTGAAAAAGATAAGTAAAGATTCAATCAAATCTAACAACGCTTAAATACTTGGGTTGATTAAGTTGAAATGAAAATAAATGATGTTGAGAGAAAATTTTCGTCTGGCTTTGGAAATTAGCATAAAGTATAAACTTAAATGGGTCAATTTAACCAGAGTCATCATAACTCTTAAATTCCAACTTATTAAGCTATTGGAAAATCTCAAGAAAAGAACTCTCATGAGAATGACTCTGTGTATAGATCAAATGTATCAGCTTCTAAAACTGGCATTGTATCAGGTTAACATATAATTTCACAAAAGAAATACATACCACTAAGATCCAGAGGTTCAAGTGAAGAGAAATCTCATCATTAGATGCAAAGAAGCCAATCTCTGAAATCTACCATACTATTAAACGATGAAAATTCTTACAGATAACGCAGGGAACTTAATAAAGCACCGTTTGCTAATACCGAGTCAACCCTAGAGACTTAACACCTAGACTTCAGAAGTTTATCAACCGAAAGAGCTCATAAAAACGATAATAAAAGAGGGGATTAGATGTAAAAACGATATCACTCTAGAAGTTTCAATCAAAATAGGTCTGCTAATCATAACTAGGATGTTATGAAGGACAATAGTAGAGATAGAAGAGCAATTAAGTTTTAGAATAATGACAGGTAATTTGACTAGGAATAGGATTATCAAGAATCTAAGATTTTTAGTTAAATATTGTATGTAAATTCATAAATCTGTAACAAGTAAGGATATACAAGAAGAGTACCAAAGAGTTAAGTAAGAACTCATGAGAGATACTCAGAAGATTTACAAAACTTAAGACTAAATAAGGAAATAAATTAAAGCAAGAAATTCAAGCGGCAAATCAACATCTAAAAATTCCTCTATGCCTCTAAGAAATTTCTAATCCACCAGCAAATTTAACTAATATATTCGTCATTATTAATATCTTATTTCTATTTTAAATAGGTATTATTAAATTTAATAATGAAGATCTTTCGAAAACCAGAAAAGAATCATAATAAAAGCAAAAATATAACAGCCAATCTCGTGATTAGTGTTCGAGAGAAAGAAGATTGAAACACGAAGAATATGAAAACAAATTCAGAAATTACTATAATGATCAGGATATTAGTTCATCTTATTTCTTATTAGAATTATAACGACTTTTTTATTAGGACTACTGAAAATAAACATTGTGATTTTTATTTGAATTACTATGTAAAGTAAATATTTTTTATATCTCAACCAACTGAAGCAGTTTTATCTGATGACGATTAGCACTTTTAAAGTAAACTGGACAAGAAACTTCAACCTTTAAATCACAATTAAAGAAAACATTTAATAAATGTAGTTCCTAAAACCACATCTAAAATTCAGTCAAATGAAGCTACTAAGAGACATCTATATAATTACTAAAACAAAAGTAGTGGTAAAAAAGAAATTAAGCAAAAAATTTCTGCTAAGAGATAGCAAAGTCTGTAGAGACTATAAAAGTTGACAAACTTTATCAATCAATTTTAGTACTTTTCAAATGAAAAGAATATAGTAAAATTAAATTGATTTTTATAATTAATAACTTGAATAGTGTTAAGGCCAAAGCTGAATTATTGAGAGAATTTGCTAATATAAGCGGGCCAGTTAACCCTAAGAAATTGATTTAAAACAGCGAAAATCATAATCAATCATAGAGGAAAGGAGTGAAAAACAGCACTTCTGTTCTACATACTGAAAATTCACCAGATAATTATTGCAAAAAGTAATTTATTTAGCATTAATTTTATGATTATAAAGTGTAATCTAATCTACAATTAGTATAATTTTAGTAATCTACAAAGTTTAATTTAATTGAAAGCTTGATTTAATAATTATATTAAAGAATACTCAAGAGAAAACAAAAGAACAAAGGATAAAATCAGAGCAAAAAATATGAGCGCTGCCCTTATCACATCGCAAAATCATAAATCTTCAACTAGACCTTCAAAATGAGAAGTCGAAATTTTTAGAAATATAATTTGTTAATATAACTTTTTCTAAAAAAATATTAACTAAGAAAGTTAATAGATAGGTTGTCCAAATGAGTCGTAACTTAAAGAAGGGGTTTAAATAACTCACTCTAAAATACACCAAAGGGTCAAACCAACTTCTTTTTGAAGATAATGGGGGTGATTAATAAAGCAATAGATAGATGAAAGTTAAAAGCATCTTCTAAGTACAGAGTTCGGCTAAGAGATCTTAGTAGCCTCAACCCCCCCCATTAAAACATCAGTTAACTTTGACAACATTTAGTTGCAAAGAAACAACATGAGATGGAACTTCACTTCCAGCAATCATTAAAGCAAAGACTGAAACTATACTAAACCTAAAGAAAGTAATAGACGAAGTTTCAATAAAAGAAACTAGTCTGTTTTCCCTAGTCTAAAATGTAGAGACACTACAGATATAATACTTAACGAGTCGATACCGCTCAGCCAAGAAGAGCTCCAAGGACAACAAATCAAATGTCTCAATGCCTTCTAATCCCATGTGAACCTTCTCTTTGTAATGATATTAAAAATCTAAAAATACAATCAAACCAAAGAGTTAGGTCATGTTCATGACCTAGCGATAGCAAAGAAGAACAAAAACTTCTAATACCACTTCAGAGAGTAAAGATTCTAAGCCTTAATTCATTAATTTGCTTTTACTATTTAATACCCCTAGGTAATATAAGAGTCAACCTTTAAAGTTGCTAACCTAGCTGTTAAGTCTCTTGAGAACCTAGTCAACTAAGGAGGACTTAAATAATAACTACCCATACCACAAGCTAGATAACAACAATAAGAGATAGTAGAACAAAGAGAAAGATCAGTTTTTGAAGACGTAGAGATGAGAGATGAAGCTCCCATCCAAATAGACACGTCAGTTAAACCAGGAAATAAACCTAAGTTTAAATCAACCTCCAATGACGTAACACATCAGAAAAGCCTGACCAGTATACTTACATCTGATCAGATCAGCACAGAAATCAAAACAAACTTAGGAAAAGTTCATATCATTCACGAAGTTAACCACAGACTCCAAAAACAACTTTAGTTCAAAGTACTAGGCGATAGCAACTACCAAATGGATGATATAATCCTCAAAAATTTATCACTATAAGCTAACCAACAAATCAAATGGTACTTTGCCAGAACAAAGAACAAATTCTGGCACGAACTTAATGTCGAAGAGAAACAGGAATTTAAAAAGTTTAAAACACCAGACTTCACAAAGATCAATCTCAACATACAAAAATCGACCTCAGAGAATACCATGATTGTACTCTATGTAGACGCCAAAAGGTATGGCATAGACCAACTTAAAAACTAAATCTTCCCCCATCTTTAACAAATTTCGATGTTCAGAACCAAACCCAAAAGTGTCTAAATAGGAGGTACCTATAAGATTGAACTCAAGTTTAGAAAAGGGGAAGACATGAGCGTCTTTCTTTACAACTGGCATAGAGAAAAAGTAACCAACAGTAAATTCTGGAAAGGAGTTACGAGATGGAAGAGAAAGAAGATACTGGACATCCTCATAAAGACAAAGAAAGTCTATGGAAGACCAGATTACTTAAAATGAAAAGGGCTAGACCCTTATATATTAAACATATTTTAGATCGGGGGTCCCCAGAGACCTCAATGTGATCATATTATTATTATTATTATTATAACTTTTTCTTTTTTATTTCTTAAATTTAAGTTACATCGTAAAAATTGAATTAAATTTTTAGCAGGTAAATTTATATCATATAAATTTCTAGTAACTTATAGATTAAAACCCCTGAATAAATTTATATCAATTTATAAATTAAGTTTCAATTTCTAATTATTGTAGTTTTTCAATTAATATTTATATCAATTATTTCAATTAATAACTTATAGATTAAACATTTCATGATGTTTCTTACACTTATAAATAATTAATTTGAAAAATAATGATAAATAAATTCTATTTTTAAAAATAATTGCAATTATAGAATGCAATTTTTTAATTATTATTTCTCTCTAATTGTATTGATTTATATCATTTGATTAATATATTTATAAGAATAAGTTTTATGATGGAAGCTGGATCAAACCTCACTGCCACAAATACTCCCTCCTCTCACTCATTATTTTAGAAGTAACAACCACAGACTTTAAAAGGGAGGTAGCACCGACAGTCGTTGCTAAATTTACATGAATTGTTCAAAAAAAACGACGACGAGGTGCATTTGTTGTTTCCGAAGGATATCACGTAATTCAGGAAAAATAAAATTGCATCTATTGCTATTAAAATCAAGAAGAGGTTCTCGCTTGATTCTTAATTTAAATCATATAAAACATCAAGTTTTAGTCAAAAACTTTGCTGAAAAATTGTTTGATTTAAAAAGATAGATAAATTAGAGATATATTAGAAAGTTAATATAAATTTATAAGATTCTGGTATAGAAGAATAGAACTATATTAAAAGCGTTTAAATTAATAGCAAATCATCTCGAACTTAATTACCGAAAGATTTACTTGAACTCAAAAAATGCCATACTAATATTCTTTATTTTACAATTTATTAGAGTCTTGGCAAAGCTATACTTTCTCATTTTGAGTTTATGAATAATAATTTATTAATACCGACCACTAAACAATTAAAACATAGACCAAGTAAAACTATAATATAAATAATCACATGAATTTACAAACAAGCAGAGGGGATTTCATCTATCTCTAAGATCCATATTCCTCAGTTAATGAGGGTAATTGTGCCGATGCTGAAAATACAAAAAACTTAGATCTCGAATTCAATAATTTGTAGAAGTAACAGGAGAATAATATTCAAAATAATAATATTAATACTGTCAATATGCTTGCTACTTAGAGAGTTTCTAATTTTTAATAGTATAGAAATTAACCTATGTCAAATACTTCATAAATACTTGAATAATTTCTTTTTTAAATAGATATTTATGTGAAATTTAAGAGGAAATTTTGCGCACTTTAATGAGAAAAGAATCCATCGATTATCTCGTTTTAAAATATGAAATCAAGAAACTAAGTAATTTTTATTTCAATATATTTAGCATCTCAAGAAAAGATGCCTCAATTGAAAGAAACTCTAAATCAAGCTGTAACATCTGTGATTTAAAGTAATCCCAGCAAAATATTGCCAAAAGTTAATAGTCTAAGATACCTAACAAATAATAGTGTGTCTGTCGACACTTCACCCATATTTATTAAGAAACAGAAACATATTTATTTTCTACTTTATTTTGCATTATTATAAATTAAAAGCTAAAATTATTTAAAAATAGAAAGTTAATAAGATACTTAAAAGTTAAATATTGAATGAGTAAGTTAATTAACAAAACTTGGACTAAATCAGAAGTTATATGATTGGTTGAAATTTGTTATGGTATTGTAAGCAACTCTGTTTTTGTTTAACGTATTTAATTGAATACGATAACGTCAGCTACTTGTGATTTGCTTTAGATTTGCATAATTACTAAGGCTTTATTTTGACATAATTTAACCGGCCTTCACATTTTGAAGTTATTCGTTAGTTTTTAATATTAATATTGGAAGGTTGCTAAACTTTTAAAAAAGTGCAACATTAGCAATGAATTTTACAATTTTATAAACTAACTAATGATAGGTTTATAATTCAATTAAGGAGATAATCATCAAGAAGATCTAAATAGCTTAAAATATTTTTCATAATTATCATTAAACTATTTTTAAATTGCTCAATGGAGAACATTCAAGAGAAGATTGAGCATTTCCAAAAAAATGAGTTCAAAAGTGATATGAAATACTAAATCTCATCTCATTAAAATCTCAAATAGAAGAATATTTATTAACAAAAAACTCCAAAGCGTGAAAGCTTGCAAGATAATAAGAAAGATTTCTCATAAACTTAGTACAAGCAATTTGATTTTAATGGGAATGACTCGTAAAAAATTTAAACTTAAGTTTTGTAAACCAGTATACCCGCTTAAACTCTTTACTTCGTTCCATAATTATATGTAATTTGCGGTATTCTTTATCCAAAAATGTTTATTATTAATAAGATCCTCATTAATCTAATGTGAGCCCTATAAGAAATTAATAAGCAATTAAAATGATGAATATATCTAAGACTGAGAAAAATCTTTTACAGCCCTCTCAAAATGTGAATCAATTTTAACATCATTAATCAATAACTACTCTTCCACACGTAAAAAGTAGTAGCTTAGAATTAACTCAGTAGAAGAAGCTCAGAGCAGCTTAATATATTTGTCTAATTTCTATATGAAAATTTAGAAAAAATTGATTATAGATATATGTTTAAATTGATATGTAAATTGAGCATCAGTTATTGATTTATCTCCCCTTAAGAATTAAAATAAATACATATCCCCGCAAAAATCAAGCACTAGTAAGCATATCCAAGAATATATTTAGCATTATAAGTATAAACTTGGCATTAAAGATCAAGAGAAGGCTAACTTTGAAGTTATCTAGCTTAATGATAGAGTCAAGTATTGATTAATTAATATTAAGCGAGTATAATTAAAATGGGGAGACTGTTAAAATAAAATCAAAAAAGAGATCAAATTAAATTATGATCATCTCAATATACATGAGTGAAGATCCAACTATCACTATTTTGAATAAAGTTTGAATATATCCTTACTTAAATTTAATTAACTATTCAACTAACTAAAAATGGAATTTTTCTTTTATTATCAACTTTTCTGATTTTTTCTATTTCTTGTTCATCGATCAAGTAGATGCTGTAGTGATCTTTAGAATTTTTCATAATTTTCATAGATATCTTCAGGGTATCTTCAGGATATCTTCCTCAAAAAAATTAAAGTGTGGAGAGTGTGGAGAGTATGGTGAGTGTGGAGGCCAGCATCACCAACAATAGTATAAATATCTCTAATAATCTCAAAATCAAGCATTATTATGAGTCTGGGATTTTTTCTACAACATCTTGTTTTTCTAAAATTCTTAGATGTGATAACTAATGTTGAAGATGGTGAAGAAGATGATGTTGATGAAAACAAAGAAAAAATCAGTGATCTAAAATTTTGAAATTCTCTAGAATTTCAACCAGACTCATAATAATGCTTGATTTTGAGATTATTAGAGATATTTATACTATTGTTGGTGATGCTGGCCTCCACACTCACCATACTCTCCACACTCTCCACACTTTAATTTTTTTGAGGAATACCCTGAAGATACCCTGAAGATATCTATGAAAATTATGAAAAATTCTAAAGATCACTACAGCATCTACTTGATCGATGAACAAGAAATAGAAAAAATCAGAAAAGTTGATAAAAAAGAAAAATTCCATTTTTAGTTAGTTGAATAGTTAATTAAATTTAAGTAAGGATATATTCAAACTTTATTCAAAATAGTGATTAGTTGGATCTTCACTCATGTATATTGAGATGATCATAATTTAATTTGATCTCTTTTTTGATTTTATTTTAACAGTCTCCCCATTTTAATTATACTCGCTTAATATTTTTAACTATTTAAGTATGAATGAGGTCGAATATTTAAATATCAACTTTTTATAGATACAAAAGCTTAGGAATTTCCAACAGACAAATGATTCAGTTTTACCAATTATTTATACTTTTAGACATAGCATTATGTAAATCTATTTATTGATAATTTTCGCATTAATTAACTTAAAACGTGCGACTAATAGTTTAATATCATTATCAATATTTTAAAACGACTATTCTAATTTAAAATTCATGATATTTGGAGGCTTAAAACAATTCAGTCTCAAAGATTATTTAATTTTTTCGCAAAATTAAAGTAAATATTTTCATCCCATATATATTTTTCTATAGAATCTTTTTTTAACCAAAGTGATTGAAATATTTATTGAAAATAGTGGAAGCAGAAGAGAAGAAGATTTAAGTTCGCACCTGATGAAGCCTGTATGTTACAATAACTAGAAATCCAAGAATAATTGCTATAAAATTTAAATACTTAAGGTCATGCTGGATCCACTGCAGCAAGCAGTTCTCTTGGAAACAATATTGTAGGAATACATTCGATTTGGGAAAATGAATTAAAATTTAAATTAATTAATTATTAATTACCTTCAGTTATGTTTTTGGAAAATGTCTGCAAACCATGACAATATTATACTCTCTGGATAGCGCATTAAAAATGAGACGGTGGTTGTTATTGCTATAATGAATTTATCTCATCGCCCAAGCGAGAAAAACCCATTATACTATTTTTGGGAGTTAGCTCAAAATCAAAATATCTCGCTTCCTGGGATGATTCAGGAATATTGCCAATAATAAAGTCCAGCTAAAATTGCGGGATCTACCGTCGAATCCATTTATTTTTGAATTTTAAGTTACTTTGGTTTTGATAACTGCCATGATTTTAATATTTAATTAATTTAATTTTAATTCATTTTCCCAAATCGAATGTATTCCAACAATAATAATAATGGCTCTAAGTAAAGTTCTTCAAATAATTTTTCATCTCCAGATACTAAAACTTAGAAAATGAAAAACTCCAAAGCTGTGAATTTCTTGTAGAAAGTTGAATCTCAAAAGATAGATCTGTCTTTCACGTAACAAAAATCACCGGTACCTGCTCAGCTGATAGATCTCATTAAAATACCAAAGTTTTAGTATAAATTGATCATAAATTTTAATGATTTATTTTTTAAATAAAAAATAAAGAATTTATTATAAGTTTTAATCATAGAATGTAAGGCTATTTAATACTAAAATTTAAAAGATATGTGTTATTAACAATCAATGAAATTATTAGAATTTAAAGAATTATATAAATGATGAGTATGTAAATTAAAACGACAGAGCATTTTTATGAATGCAATTTATAGGTCTCAATGGTAAGCTATGAATCATCAAGGAACGTCTCCCCAGTGAAATAATCGGCAGATTTAAACAGCATGAGGCTTCCACTGCCTGAGGAATACTCCCAATATGAGCAATAGCTACTTGAAAGGCTTCAGGATGGAATCAAATTAAATGGACAAGGATCTTTCATTCACAATACTCTTAAGAGTATTTATAGAAGGGTAAGTCAATGCAATTAGATAAAGATATCATATTTAATAAGTTAATTGTATACATGAACATACGTCATCAGTATTCTGAAAAAAAAACTAAAATTTATCATGACTTTTACTTAAATTATTCTTTTAGACTTCAATCAAGGGGCTTGACGATATCAAGAACATGAAAGTGTTAAGCTAAGATAAAACCCCAACTGGATCTCCCTCAAAGTATTAAAATTTATTGTAATGTTTAACATAAATTGAAAAATTACTGATAATTAATGATTATTTGAAGCTGATACAGAATTAAGCAAGAGATACATTATTTGGTTTCAGTTAGGCTTCAAGAAAGTAAAGCCTCTTCTTCCCAAAAAACATGAATGTCAATTAGATTCCCATGTTCTAAAAAGATTGAATGAATTATCATCAATCAGTGTCTTCAAGATGAGTCTCTTCGTTATGGTTATAAAACATTTAAAAAATGACAGAATATAACTACGCATAATAAATTGATGGAATTTGTAAATAACTTAGAAGTTTATTAAACTTTGTTAGGCTTGATACAAAAACTTAAATTTGTAATTAAATTTTCACATAAAAGTTCAAATTTATTTATTTTTAAATTGTAGAATAATTGGAAACAGACCTTATAAATAACATAATTATTATAATTGTTTTTACTCTTAAACTTAGTAAAATCATAATGTGAGACTGATCGAGAAGACAAATGAAACTCCACTTAATAAATATTAACGATTAAATTATAAAAGGCAACTTATCTATTAATAATTTTATCTGTTCTGACTCCTCTTTATAAGATGAGTGAGAAATGATGAAGTTAATTAGGTTTTTTGCAAAAATTGTTATATGTATATAAAACTTAAACCTTCTCTTGCAGGAAGTTAAAACCAATATGTTCGATAAATATTGTTAATTCATTAAGGCATAAATCATATTTTAATTTAAAATAAATTAAAAGATAGATCTTATTATTACTATTTTAATAAAGTGATATAACAATACAAATCTTATTGAATTTTAAAGATAGTAAAAAGTAAATATGTAAATTAATTATTGTAAAATTTTATGAATCACTCTTATTTAATTTTAACATCTTAGGGATTCGAAATTTATTAAACATGACTTTTATTGCTATGCTTATCATGCTCACATCCACAATCTGGAGAGTGATTTTCATAATTGGAGCAAAAGCAGCTTTGAATAATTGCAAATACTATAAAGAGTAAGGCTATTCCACATAAAGTTATTGGTCCTACTATCACAATAGCGAATACGATAAGTTTGGACAACTTAGACCAGTAATAAAACCCAAAATAGTTTACAAATTTCTCGCTAGATTTCTCCAGATATTAAGAACTTTGCATTAACATAGATTTTACTATTCCATACATTCCCGCTACATTCTTAAGATATTGATTTGAATCTGAGCTAATCTGTACTATCGAATTATTTGAATTTTCACTCTCAAGATATTAAGCCTTATTAATGAATTCATAGAGAGCTTTAGTCGTTAGATTTTCTCCAGTGTATTCATATACTCGAGAATTTGTACTCAGCAAAATAGTAAAGGGGAATTGGGGTATTTCAAATAAATTACAGACAATCGATTCAAAATCGCAATCTATTTAGGCAATATCATGAGATTTTGAAGAGATTCTTTCAAGTTCATGTACTTCTTTCATATTCTCAAAGCATTTACGAATTTAAAATTAATTAAATTGAAATACATGATATGAAATACTTTTAGATTTCTGGCATTCTCTGTTTGTAAAATAAACTAGCATGCCTTTACTCTTAGGCAAGCCTAATTATTCCAAATGAGTTGTGAAGACATCATAATAATTGTTTTCGCTAATCTAAATCAACCTATTTTAGATCCATCCAGCTAGTAGTATGAGAGATAATATGAATAGGTTTGACTTCATTTTTCAATTAATTATAAATTCAAAAATTAATAAAATTTTAAACTAATCTATTCTCAATGTGAACAGGATGAAATAAATTTCTTTAGAAAAATTGTAAAACGCTGAAAAATATTTATTTTCAGTTATTGAATAAATTAAAATGATGTCTTAGTTTCTATCTCAAGAGAAAAATTTATAGGACTAGTGGATCATAAATTATCCAAAGGGAGACTAATTAAGCAGGCCTTAGTCTCGTGGCTCTACTCCAATGACAACTATGCACTCTAGTAAGTCAATTTTATAGCTTATCATAAATTATTTTTACTATTTAGGACAAAAGACTTATGACAATTTTAACTTTAACTAAGTAATTCCTCATTTAACAATCTCTGAATAAACTTCTCATTCTAAACTCGGTTTTCACAGGAAAATTCTCTCCACTGGGACTCTGGCATCTTTTATAAAACCCGGCTTTAATCTCAAGAATTTTCAATTAGAAAGTTAAAGAACATCCAATTTAAATTCACCCAAGTAAAATGCCAAAGTTAACTCTCATTTACCTCGAGCTTCTTAGAGTAATTTTCGAAGGTCTCATGATCTAAAGAAATCATAGTAAAAATTAGACGGATAAAACCACAATCATCATATAAATTTAGGCAAGATGTTGGGATTGAGTATACATAACTAGAACTAATTTTAGAGAAATACATTGTTTACATAAAGGCCATAAACTCAACATTAATTTAACGGAGTCATAAAGCTTTTAGAGGATAGAAACCAAGAATTAAAGAGGGATGAGAAATTAATAGATATTATAGAATCATTACACCAATAAAATGAATAGTAACAGACATCCATGAAGCAAGATTCATTAGTGAAAAAGAGGAAGTATAATGACGATAACTCACTTGAGACATCATTGACTAAAAGCTTAGGAAGTTCTCCTAAATCTAAGATTGTCCATTTTGATAAGTAGCAACTTATAAAATCCCTAAACAATCAAGTCATAATTTATATAAAAGTAAATTACATGTAAAGTATAAAACAAAAATATATTTACTATGATAAAATGAGATGATCAGTCTGACATACCTATAATGAATTAATCATTTTTATTTTATTGTGTAATTATAACATTCACATGTTAAGTGTAAAATATTTTCATTAATTATGATTTTTGTATTTCATTTTCTCATTCATACTTTTAAAATAATTTTTAATTAGAGGAGTTTAGAAACTAGTGAAAGCAAGCAATTTTCAAAGGTGAAATTCATAAAAGCTCAAGATGATACTGATACCTCAAAAGACTAAGAAATGTTAAGAATAAACATCCCTCTAAATTTCAAAGAAGAACTTGATTACAAAGAAAGAGTTGAGACTAAGCCATTTAGAGAATTTGGAATTGACTTGGATAATACTGAAAAGCAGCGATAATTATAAACTATGAGGGAAGACTCTGTAAAATCTTCCATGAAAAGAACTAGGATCGAGTTGTATTACAACAAAGATTAATATGGTAGGAAATCAGTTCGTAATAGATCTACAGCGCAGTAAAAACAAAGGCTTAAACGAACTAAAAGCCCAGTTATTAAAGAGATCTCAATTGAAAAGAAAGAAAGTTAATAAGACCTCAAAGTGAGCAAAGAACAAATGTTCTCTTACCTTGAAAAAGAAAACTTAAAGTTTAAGATGAAGTAGTATCCTATGAAGTACCGACCTCTTTCAATAAAAGAATAGAGGTTTGAGGGACCTTTAATATATTTCAAGTCATAGAAATAGCATAGTAGCAGAAACTAGTAAGATGATGAAGCTACCTTAGAAGCCTTTAAAGTCAAGAATTTACTAAAAGTGTAACTTTAAGATAAAATGAAATAGGTTTAAGATTTGCATTTAAATCACAATCATCTAAAAGAATTCTAAAATATAGTATAGAAAGTATTGATAGAAAAGAGAGAGGCATTTTACAATTAAGTGAGAGAGATAGAAAAGAAAAAGAATCCATATATCTCTTAAATTTACATGAATGCCATAAAGAACAATAACATTGACGAGATTTATAAGCTTTTGTGCAAAGACTAAGCTCTGCTGTTCATTGCTGATTATGTAAGGAATTACTTATTTAAATTATTTCTTTATAGTCATAGAAAACAGGAATGCATTGGGCAGCTCAAAGAAACTATTGTGAAATGATTTAGCTTTTGTATAAGTTTGGGGCAGATTTGAATGCTAAAGACTGCGATCACAGAACCCCAATTTATCTTGCAGCAAAAAACGATCATATAGAGGCTGTAAAAATATTGCTAGGATTAAATGCTGATCCATTTATAAAATGTCTTAAGAAATTAGGACCAGAAGACGTAGCAGATGACGATACCCTGAAAACCCTATTACAAATAACTTTTTATTTTATTATATTAATTACGAAAGAGCAAGATGTTTCAAATTACCTCGAATTGGTCAACCAAACAAAAAAGACAAGTTCACTTCATAAACCAGGGCATTGAATATCTAAATAGAAATACAGAAGAAATTGTTACGCTACAAGCACAAAGAAATTACAGCAAAAAGTTTACCCTTGTAAGAGGTGTAAGTTCTCCAAATATAGAGATGATGAAGCAAATTATAGTCAATAATCCTTCTGAAATAACAACTGATATGTTAAATTTAATCATTGATTATATATACCAGTAAATGCATCATGATTTTTGTAAAAAATAATTAAATAAACACTAAATTGATATTATGAACACGCCTGCAAGTAATAGTCCAAAAGGTATCAAAAGTGTTGTCAAAAAGCTTTTGTCAAGAAGAGGTACAAAGATAGATTTTAATGAAGATTTAAGTGAATAAATAAAGAAAATCAATTGATAATATCTTAATCATACAATTAATAAATATTTTTATTTAATGAATCAAAAAAATAGCTAAACTGTAACAATTACATTTTTCAGTATTCATTAATTGTTATGTTTAATTAAACAATCCAAAAAAGTTACGTTCATAATTATTTTTATTTAAAGATATGGAATTGTAATTTATCTGAGCTAGAAATTCAAAAATTCAGTATCTCTCAAATTTCAACTTCTTTTACTCTATAAAATAATATAGTAAATGTCAAGATTTTTCAATTAATATACATTATTTCCTGCTTTTAAACCAATTTTTAAAAAGAGATTTTGGTTTCTAATGGATAATATAGGTGGTGATTTATATATTAATGATTTCTCTTCAATCTATTACTATCTTTAATGCACCCTATTTTAATATTGATTAATAATTATAATGGAAAACATTTACTCATAATCAGATCTTTTAAGAGTCAACAAGGCTATCTTGAACTCAACTTCGGAGATATCTACATGGCTCCGCAGTCATACTCGTAAATACAACTATATTTCTATCGCTCTAGCAATGCTTAATATCTTGTTTTAGCTAAAAAGCTTGAAAACACAAGCTTTCATGGTGATGCATAGACAGATGCAGTTGAAAGAGCAAGTGAAATTATAGTCAAACATTTAGAGCAAACTGAGGTAGTTAGAGGCTACTTTAGTAAAGATTCTCCAAATGTAAGATAAGGTTTTTTCTAATAAAGCTCTTACCATTATATAAGCATTTTATTGAAATTTTACTGTAGTTGGTAGTGAATAACGAAGAGGGAGAGTACATTGTCACTTTTGATCCAATTGATGGAGGTACTGTAATTGAAGCTAATTACGCAGTGGCATCAATTTTTGGTATTTGGAAGAAGGATCAAGTTACTGGGTGTACAGGCCGTGATTTAGCTGGAGCAGCTTTAGCAATCTATGGCTCAAGGACTACACTTCTATTGTATAATTCTCACTCTAAAGTAGTGGAAGAGCTGACTCTTATCAAGAGAGGGTCAAAACCTGCAAAGTGGATTGTTACTGTACCAAAATTTGAATTTACTCCCAAAGCTCGTAACTTCTCTCCTGAAGGAGTCAAATCTTGCTATGAGGATCCTGGATACCTAAAGATTTTCCAACATTACGTTATCTAAGGTTACTCCATTAGATACTCATCCTCTATGGCAGTAGATTGCTATCAAATGTTCATCAAAAATTCAGGTATTTACATAAGTCTGGAGACTTTAGCCTACGGAGCAAAATTGCGTTTGATATATGAATTGATTCCAATTGCATTTTTGATAGAAAAAGCTAATGGTGTGGCAACTGATGGAGACCACAATATCCTTGATATAGTAATAGAGGATTATGAGCAAAAATCTGCTTTCATTGCTGGATCAAAAGATGAAGTAGAGTTTGTTATGGAAGCTCTTAAAACTCAGGGCAAGAATATCGCAACATTAGATTAATAAGCTGAGATCCTTCTTAAAGAGAAGGGATTTCAATGAAAATTAATTAAGTGAAGTTTTTCGAAATTGATGAAACTTAAAAATATTATCTAAAATCAGTCTATTCATACAAATTTTTCATCAAAAGTTTATTAATTAAAAAATGACTTTTTATGTGTTTTAGCGATCGAATCATGGTAAATTATACGCTATTATCCATATTTTTTTTCAAATTTAATCAATAATGCCTATAATCTACAATTTATGGTTTTCTGTTAAAATGTTCATTAAATTTTACATTAAGACAGTCAAGTTTCTTACTTATATAAATAAATATATTTAATTTTATATACTTAAAATTTATTGCATGTACAGCACTTTCATCAGACATCTTTTTTATTTTTAGTTAATCAATTTTCACTCACAAAATATTTGGGCTAATTATTTCACACAAAAGCACAGAAATTATTGTTATGAAATAAATGCCTAAACAATATTACAATACTACGAAATATGTACATGCATTTAAAATTAAAATATTTTGTTTTGAAATATGAGCAAGTATCAATTTTTAATATATTCATTTTCTTTCAGTTTTTAAGTTTCATATTTAATTTTCAATTTTATCTTCAATATAGGCATGATTTAAGTGTTTATATATTTTTACAAATCTTTAAATTAAGGGAAGATAGTTCACAAGGATGTTATTATTAAATTAAATTGTAAATTTATTTACTTAAATTTAAATTTAACAATTTAGTCAATTTAATTTGATTAAACAAATTCATAAGAATTTTATGATACTTTTACTAAACTCTATATTGTAATTTATTCTCCCACTTTAAATATATTTATTAACCTCAAATCTAATTCGAATATTTTTTACTTGCTATACTTCCAAATGGTAAATTGACCTATGCTTCTTCCTATGTGTTATCCTATCATGCAAATTATTAAAATTGTTGAGTTTATTAGCCTTATTATAGAAAAATTCCGTTTTGGTCATAATTTTCATAACGTTGACACATTGAGATCAAATGTGACATTTTCTTCTAGTTAATCAAGATGTTTTCCATGACGTTTTCCTAATCTAACAGTTTCATCTAAAGATCATTTACAACACCTTTGATGCTCTCAATTGATTTCATGTTGTCTCTGTTTTGAGAAATCAGCTTGCTTTATTACTCAAAAAGCCTAATTTATATTTGAAATATTTGAGAGTTTATGTTGGTAAGGTCTTCTTACTTTTGCACTAATTACATCGGCACAAATCTCTGGTTTTGGTGTTAAATATGAGACTATAACTAGTCAACAGATTATTGATTGTGCTAGAAATCTGTTCTAGGATTACCATTATGCAGCTAAAGATTTTGAAAAGAAGTTTACTAATTGTAACCATTAATGTTGCTTGATCTTTACTAGTTCAAGTTCTAAAGTAGTTTTTCATCAATCTCCTGTTTTTATTCCTTTATCAAATCAATGACATCTATTGCCTATTAAATTTCCATACTACTTTCTTAGTCGTTCATAATTATGTCATCTCCCTTATTTTCAATTATTAGCTCTTAATTCGGCTGCACTAATTATTCTTTCTAGATAACTATTGGATCAATTGCATTTAACTATTAATAAGACTGTAATGGTGGAATCTTTTATGGCAATAAATCTTCTAAAGTGAAATTGAATTGGTTCTTGTTAAATTAGAATTTCCTTGATGCATTTTCATTTGTTTAGCTTATCTTTGATTTTTAAAAATGGCACTACTATGATTAAGTTTCTTGAGGTTTTTTTACTAGGTTAATAACATTTTTATCTTAAGTTTTCTCTTAATCATTTTTCTCTTCATGAATGACCTTTGCTCGAGGCAATGAGGATTTTAAATTGAATTTTTAAGGTCCTTAAGAACAAAAACCTTTTGAGTGTTAGTTCTATTTCTTACCACTTAACCTATATTCAACAAGTGACTGTATTCTCACTTACTTTTCAATCAATCTCTCACTTTTTCTCGATCCACAAACATTAAGGACAAGACTCTTTCTCCTCTTTTTCTTTGAATTTGAGCTCAACTTTTTCTTGATTTACTTACTTTGAGACAATTTATGTTAAATCGAGGAAATTTGCACGGAGTCATTTTTATTGTTTATTGGGTTCAAATCTAGACTCACTTAATTTTGGCAATAAATTTGCTGATCTTGCTTTACGTTTTTTTGTAGGTTCTAATTCAAAAGATTCTTTTATTTTAATGCTTATGGATTTAATTGCTTCTAAATTATAGTCCTTTTTCCGCCTCCTAATTATTGAGCTAGTTGATATAGTCTATCTGATTGCTATATATTTGCTGGTTCTTCTTTGATTATGCTATTAAGTTAGATTTAATTATTCGCTTACTTATGATTAATTTCCTAATTATTCGAGTTTACTTGCTAATCCTTTTCAAGCAATTATTGTAAATTAGAGTCATTAAATCCTTATATTACCTTGCTCCCTAAATTCAAAGGTTAGTCTTTTTAATTTACTATTTTCCCTATTTTAAGAGCAAAGTCTCGTTAATCTAATTATCCCTTCTTATTCACTTCTAAATTGGCTTCAGACTAGCGGGTTATTTATTGATTGGAGTTTTTGAAAACTTTTTGAGCTATCACATAATCAACATTTACCTAAGTTTTGCATTAATTTTTCTCGTTCAAACGATCTTTGAAGATTTTTTCATGTTTGCATCTCAAATGATGAACAAAGTTTTCTTTAACAATTAATTTATCAATCAATTTGGGATCATTTTTACAATGAACACATATAATTTTGCATTTTGATAAGTTCAATTTGACACTTTAATTTGCTAATTCTGACTAATTGTTAACTTCAGAGTTCTGCTATTGCTCCGAATTCTTCTATTTTTCCAAATGCTATTGCAATATATTCTGAACCTGAGAATGTATCAAATTTGTTTGCTTTTAAATTTGTAACTACTTTTACATTAAATTCATGTGATTGCTTGAGTTTCTGATTTAAAAGCTGTTTTCATGCGATTAATTATGAAAATTTGTCAAACTTGAATTTAACTTCAGTTCATAGTTGGAGTTTCGAATTGAACTTGGATATTAGTGCTGATAAGAATTGTGAACATATTAATTTGTAGTATTTGGCACAGGAGTTTATTACACTTGTGGAAAGCTTGAATAATAAGGACTTTATTATTATAAGTAGTAAGGCTTATGTTTGAAATTTTGTTGCATTTATTATTTTACAAGTTATTGTAAATCAAGATCGGATTAGTAAAGCAACTTTTTCTATCTAATCATTTCAATATTTATTTTGATTATTAGAATGCCATCAATCTTAGTTAAAATGAAATTTTTTATTCCTTTTTTAAAGCTGTAAATCTTGAAAAATGCATAAAACATTCATCATTATTATAATTATTATTAATATTAATTAAAATGAGTTACTAGTAGCGATAGAATCAACATGGTTCTTAATCAGTAATAGCATCCTCTGGCTATCAACTGAACCCAGTGGGTCTTCTGACTTCTGGTTAATAATTTGCTTAATAACATCATATGCCTTAAAACATGTCCAATCAGTAACCCACTACTACCACAATATTGGTCAATCCTCCTCCCTCTTAGAGATCCATTGCTGAGTAATATTTGAAGCCTATTCCTACTCTTAATATGGAAGAAAATCGCAAACTTTATGTTGGAAAGATCCCTAAGAATGTCACATAATTTTATATATTAAATAATAGGGGGTTCATGCATTTTAATTTTACATAATTCTCTTATAAATGATTTAAATGTCACAGATGATTTTATGGAAAGGTTATTCAGATGTTGCGGATAATTAATATCCTGGAAGCGTTCAACCGATGCCAGTGGCGAGCCCAAAGCTTTCGGTTTTGTGGAGTTTGAAAACATCGAATCAGTATTTGCCTGTCTAAAAATAATCAACAATCTCCCTCTTATGGACTCCAGGATAATAGTCAAAGCCAATGAGAAGACTAACCAATTCCTGAATGACTGGAGAGAGCTCAAGAAAATGGATTGGCTAAGCAAAATGGAAAAAACCGGACAGTAAGTTGACAATGAAGACTTAGAGTACAAAGAGCAGCTTGGTGAGTTAATGCCCTATGAACAGGAGCTAATTCCAAATTACGATGAAGTCATCAATGAAATCCAAAACACCATAGAAAAGAAGGAAATTATCGAGCAGGTAGCAGCACAGTAGAAGCAAAGTGAGTAGCCAGTGAAGCAATCACAGTATGAAGGTGATCCATTCCAGAAGTACAAAGAGCATGAAAGAGAGCAGAGAAGAGAAAGACGCATTAAGAATATTGAGAGGGAACGTGAAGGCAAGTTTTAGAAGAAAGTGGAGGAGTGGCTGCAGAGAGAGGCCAACAGAGACAGGGAGAAAGAGAGGGAAGCTGAAAGAGAGAAGGATAGGCTCAGGGATAAAATGAAGCTAATAGAACAAGATTTAAATTATGATAGTTATAACTCCCAATAATAATTAAAATTCATATTTATAAATACTTACAATTGGGAATAAGGAATGACATGTTTAACAATGTTTATTTCAACATTTCTATCTTTAAAATGCAAATTTATAGTATTTATTTTTAAGTTATTATTAATTATTTAATAAAACATAAAAGATCATGATAAAAATCTATAAACTTTTTCGATTAATGATAATTGATTTTTACAAGGGATATAATATGTTAGATTAATTCTAATAAATTTATAAATTATTTTCTTTAAATGACAAGCAAATTATTTTTTCCCCAATCAAAATATTTTAAACCTTATTTTTAATTTTAATTAATTTTATCCACCCCTAAACTTCATAATAAATTTAAAAAGAGTAGTTTTAAAAATAATTTTATGGTTTTTTAAGTGGCGAAGAGAAGAAGAAGCGCAAGAAGAATCCACGAGAATATGAGAGATATCTAGAAGAAAGAAAGCGCATAAGAGAAAAGGAAAGAGAGGACGACGAAGCAGATAGAAAGAAGGAAGCTGAGGAGATGATCGAGCTTGAGAAGAAGAGAGCGGAAGAACGAAGGAAACAAGAGGAGCAAAAGCGCAGAGAGGATGAAATCAGGGAGAGGTTGAAGCTCAAGAGATTCATGGAATTGGAGGAAATGGAGAGATAAAAGTAACATGAAGAAGAGCAGCAGTAGCAATTATAGCAACAGCAGTAGCTTGAATCGAGTGGGAAAAGATAGAAAATTAACGAGGGGTAGGTAGGAAATACAGACTATGCAGCTGGTATGGGTTAAGGAAGAGCTGGATTAATGACTAACAGTTTTGCGTAACCTCAAGCACCGGGGTAATAACAGCAATAGCAATCAGAACCATATTACATGATTACTATTTTTTCGATTTTGAGCAATATACCCACAAAATTCTTTAAAAAAATCCCAATTTATTTTATTAATATAGCTATCAGTAGCAGTAAATGGATAACTATAGAATTTAGAGATTTGGAGCAGCAGACTAAGATGAACAGAAATCCGAATATGATCAATATCAAATGAAAAAGCACAAGCCATTTGCTAAACTTTCAGAAAATACAGTCTAAAATATTAAGAATATTGAGAGCGAAATGAGAGGGAAGGATCATAGTAGAGATGACAGAAGAGAAAGAGATAAGAAATATTGCTAAATGTAATATTTAGTATGATTAACTATGATTTTAAGTCAATTGAAATGGCTAGGAATGCTATCGCTTAAATAATTTAAAATTCACAAATTTCAAATTAATATTAACAATATGATGGCAAGTAAAAGCTGAAAGAATACATGGAAGACGAGGAAAAACGTAAGATCCTTGAAAAAACTAAAGAACTCTATGCCAAACTCCCAAAATCTAAAGAAGACATTTTCAAGTCCCCCCTGAATTGGAACTCTCTCCTCCGCTACGATGTTATTGAGAAAGTTGGAAGGCCTTGGATTGGCAAGAAAGTCAAGGAATACATGGGAGTGGAAGACTAGAGTATAGTCTCGCTAATTATTAAGATTTTGAATTAAAAATTAGATCATTAGTAGCTACAAGCCAAGATGAAGGATATATTTGATAAGAAAACTGAGGAGTTCGTTATGAAGTTGTGGTAAACATTCACATTCGAAAATATGAAGATTGATGAGGGACTATACGAGAGTACTAACTAATGAAAGATAGAAGTTAAACTGATTAGTTTAGGAATCAAAAGATTGATATTATAAACAAATAAGGGGTGATTATAAGAGATTTTAATAGATGGTATTAAAATTTGTTGATTTAATTAATTAAGTTAATTTAAACAAAATAAAAGATAAGATATTTGGGAGTTTTAAGTTCGCTCATAGGTTTTGCTTATAAACTGTTCTATTATAGTTTGCATTACTTAGTTTTAGCATTTTCATAATTAATCATAAATTATAATCAATGTAAGAGTTCTCCAACTAAACATAATAAAATAAGATTGATAACAAGCTTAAGTATCTTATAACATTTTTCATTTGAGCATTCAAACAATATCCTCCTTATAGTCATCCCTCATTTGATTCTCAAGTGAGTCCATAATTCTCTAGCTATCTACTCTCTATCTCTTGCCAAGTGCTGAATCTTACTCATTCAAATTTTAAGCTCCTCTAGGTCTTATAACATCAGGGAGAGTCTCTCTTCTGATGTAATTGATTTTTATGTCAACAAGCTTATCAACTATCATTTACATGAGTTTGTGGTCTACACTGATCCATTCTCTCAACTTCTTGTAGAATATTTTTATGGTGTCTGTTAGGTCAATACGCATCTGAGCATCGCTTTCGTTTTTCTTGATACGGATTCCAAAGTAGTAGGTGTCATCCATAGGGAAATCTAAATTGTTTTCAAGGTGATAAGACTTTGGCTATAGATTTAAATAATAATTATTGTATGATAAAATTTTTTAATTTATATGAAAAATTTGGCCAAGGTCTAAACTCCATACAGCCACCTTTAAGTTCGTTTAGTTTCTCTAACTGTTAAAGCAGCTTTCTTATTTTAGATTCGATAAATCCTGTCCATTTTTTATGATCCTCTGCTGATTTGGAGAGGATTTAAATCTGGATAAAATGTACATAAGACTTGAAAAAGTTGAACTTTTTAAACAATCTCCTCCAATTCATTTCTTAGTGAAGTTTACTTCCATCTTCGTTTCTGGCTAAAAGCGCTTCTGTAATTTTTAAGCCTTTTTCAAATTCAATCAGCATGGCTCTCTTAGTAGAATGAGAAACGTTGAAAGTGGCGTTCATAGATGGGAAAGCTGGAGTAATGATTGGCATTAAGTCTGTCTATTTTTCTTCATAGAATAAATCTGCCTCAATAGTGAAGTTAACGCTGTTTCTATCATTTTTTATTTCTGTTAGCAAGATAGGATTTTGATAGTTCCATTCCCATTGTGTATATGCCTTGAAGAAATAGTTCAGTAATTTGTTTGGTTCCAGATTTGGACAAGTAATGCATATATTGGCAACCAATATAGCCCAAGCAACACCTCCCAAGAATCCCATAACATTGGAGTAAATTCCTCTAACTTTAGCCCAAAGTTTTATAACTCTTAAAGTAGTTCTGAAACTCTCCTAGTTAGGCACAAGCTGCAAAATACTATCTGTGACTCTGCATCCATTTAAAGATCTTATACTTTCTTTGTCGCAATTTCTCAGAATGTTGTCATCAAGCAGATTAACAAGTTCCTATCCAACCTCTTTCAACTCAACTCTTGCGAAAAGCAAATCAATTTCAACACCTTCAAAGACCATGTTGATAACAGGCACGTAAGCTTCCTAGACCTCTGTAAGTTTCTAAACGCCTGGATGATTCTTAAGTATGTCACTCAACTCCCCAAAGAAATGCCAAAAATAAAAACATAACAAGACTAATTTAAAATCACACCTATAAATGCCTAGTCCTTTCAATGTGTCTTGGTGCAACACATAATGCATCAATATCTGTGTCTGGACTATGCACTCCCAATCTGTAAGATCCAAATGTGAAAATCTTTCCTCCCGAGTTTTTGACTGTGTCATCGTCCTTGCCCTCTCGCTTACCCACATTTTATATCCACTCCACTATAATCTGGTTAAGTTTACCAAGAATGGCATCTCTCTTCTTGCGGTCTCCCTCACTCTCATATTGATTGAAGTCATTTTTCAAGATTTCTACGATTTATTTACTCTCCAAGGTATCTTCATAAGTTGACTTTTCTAAGTAGTAGCGTCTTTCGAAATTTGTAGTAATTGGTTCAGTTGCTGTGGCTGCTGAGCCTATCTGCTTTTGTTGTTAAGCAGTCGTTGATACAGAGGAACCAGTTGCTGTGGATTCCATGTGACTAGTATAATCTTGCATTTTTAATGATAATGAATTAATGAAATTGTAAATTTAATATAAAACTTTGAATCATAAGAATTCTTAATGAGAATTTAAGTTTTTAATGTATAAATGAAATTATTTATTATTTTCTAGAAATATATCTTAAAATTCACCATTCAGTATCATCAGCTAGTTCATTTTTAACATTAACTTTACTGGGTACATCACCCCATCCTCCATCATTATTGTTTACATCATTCTATTTGTTTACTAACTCATCTTTGCTTTTGCTATCATCTCCCCATCCATTATTACTTTCATCTTTACTTTCTTTCTTATTATCATCTCCCCAACCATCTTCATCGTTGTTAACTTCTCGCTTTCTTTTCGTGCCAACTTTAATTTCACTTGTATCTCCCCACTAATCAATGTCTTTATTTGGAGTTTTAGTGCTTTTCTTATCACCTTAAATAGGGGAATTTGCATTTATGTTGGCTTAGTTTGTTGGTTTGTCCCAATCATCACTAGTTGTATTATTATTGTCTTGATCACTTTTAAATCTTTTCCTGTCTCCCTGATAATTGCTATTACTATAATCAGAATTTCTATTGTAATCATTGCTGCTTCCTCTATACCCACCTCTTCCACCTCTATAATCTCCTCTGCCTCTGCTGTATTCTCCTCTGCCACCTCTGTAGTTTCCTCTATCACCTCTGTAATTTCCTCTGCTACCCCTGTAACCACCAGAATCTTCCCTGTCATTCTATCTATAATCATCGTTTCTATTGTTGCTATTTTATCTATCATATCTACTCTAAAATGGTCTATCATTATTGTTGTTGTTATTATTACTTTCACTTTTACCTCCCCAATCATCACTAGACTTTACTTTATTATCGTCATCACCCCATTACTTATTTTTACTATTATCATTCTTATTTTCCTTGTCACTACCCCATCCACTGTCAGTCATAGTTTCATTTTTTGTTTCAATTTTCTGATCAGTATTAGCCCAATTATCTTCAGTTTTAGCCCAAGGATCATCTTTCTTGTCAGTATCATTTTAGTTGGCAGTGTCTATGTTGTTCCATTAATCAAAAGCGTCATTATTGGCTTTACAACTTGAATCGTTATTGTCATCATCATTATTGTCTCTATATCCACCTCTTCCTCTGCCTCCTCTGAACCCCCCACGGCCACCTCTATCACCACCTCTAAATCGACCACGCTCTCCTCTGAAATCACCCCTACCACCACGTCTTCTGAAAGCATCTCCATTCTCACCTTCATTATCTTTATCCTATTCTCCGTTTCTATTGATATATGGTCTTCTCTCCCTATTATGCATGTTCTTAGGTCTTTCATGATCTTTGACATCTTCAGGTCTTAATTCATCCCTAATTTAGTAGCCATTTTTGCCCCGGCCGTATTGTCTCCCCCATTCAAAGCCCACATCCCAGTCTACTCTTACAATTCTTCCATCGATATTTGAGTGATCTAAGAGTGCTCTTGCCAGTGAAGCTTCCTGCTTAGTGGCATATTCAACGAAGCAAAAACCACATGGAGTCTTAGTTTAATTATTCAACCCCATTATCAAACGGGGCAATATTTAAGAGCAGAGTGAAAAATAGTTCAAAAGCTGATCTTCACGGGTATAAAACGAGAGATTTCCCACGTAAAGTGTAGTACTTGTTTTTATTTTCTAAAAGTATTCTTCCTGCGTAAGACCCTACTTTCTATCATAATAAGTCTTGTCTGGGTCTTGCTAGATTATTGTGTATAAAGTATAGGCCATACTAAGGTGCTGATTGTCAAATTTGAAACTTAAAAATTGATTACTTAAATCGTTTTAATACAAAATACAATGAAATTAACACTCATTTAAAAGTAAATATTCAAAATTGATTTTTATCTAGGAATAGAATTTCGCTCAATTTGATTGAAATATAAAAATTAAATAAATATAAAGTTAGTTAAGTGGTAAATTTGATGGCACGCTATGTATCAGGAGTAGCATTACTTATATTAAATTGCGGATGCGTTCAATTGCATTTTGAGCAGTTATTTTTCTTCTTACCATTATCCCCCTCAAGTTTACCCAGAACCACTTTTGACTTAGTGCTGCGATTCATTCTTCTATTCATATTGTTATTTGGCAGTTTTTGTCCTGGTTGTACACTTGCTCCCTTGCCTCCATCATTTCCCAATATCTTCCCCATTTCCTCTTGACGCTTGATAACTTTAGAGATTAATGCTTAAAATGCAAGTTCTACATTGATATTATTCTTGGCACTTGTCTCATAGAATATCATATCGCCATTGTCTTTGCAGAATTTACGAGCATCATTTTCTTAAATTTTTTTCTGACCTGCGTCTACATCCATTTTGTTGCCAAGGACAAGGAAGGGTAAAGTGTGAGGCTCTCTAGGCTCACTCTTTGTCAAAAAGATTGATTTCCAGTTCAAGAGGTTCTCAAATGACATGGGGTTAGTAACATCGTAAACTAGAACACAGCAATCTGCACCTCTGTAAAATGCAGATCCTAGTGATTGGAATCTCATTAAATTTACTGTTAAACATAAGATCTAAATAACATAAAAGCATATGCATATAATGTATCTCTCTTAGCCTGCAGTATCCCATATCTGTAAAGTGACAATCCTATCATCAATAGTGAGCTCTTTATTACTGAAATCTGCTCCAATAGTGGGTTTGAACGACTAGTTGAACTTATTATGCTCAAACATCTGGATTAGAGATGTCTTCCCCACACCAGAGTCACCTATAATTACTAGCTTAACGAAGCATTTTCTAAGTTGTTGGCTTGTTTATCCAGGAGTAGGTGTAGCTTCCATTATTAATCAGATTAGATTTTAATATTTACAAAATTAAATAATTTCCAATTGATAGATATTTGCATGGTTTAGAAGAAAATATGAAATCCTAATCCTTCGAAGTGGGAAATAAGGAATATATGACTGTTGAGGAGAAATAAAATTTAAATCAGTAAAACTGATATCTAGTAATCGTTTAATAAATTAAATCTATCAACCTTTGTAAATGCAGCACAATTACTACTCTTCAATGACACATAACTAGAACAACTAGTAGAAGCAAATCTAGAGAAATGGCATCAACTAAAGTTAAAATATAATGGAACTTGAAAACATGAACGGATCATCCATCAATAACCCTTAGAAACCCATCCTAGGAAGTTTAATATGCCCTCAGCTAGAGGATATTACAAACTTTTGCGGATTTACTGAATCATAATTTCAGGAAGACCTGTCATCTTTATTCTCAGGATTTAATAAAAACCAACCTGAAAATCGCAACATAGACTCAGCACTTGGTTAAAACTTTAGGAACGACACCGAGAGTGTTGAGGTCAGAGACCTAGATCTCTAATACAATTCTCATAGACTAATGTACATATCAGAGACATAAAAGAGGCTAGCCGAGTAAAAGCAAGAGTTCTTAAAGTCTGATTTGATGCCGCAAGAGTCTATTCAGTAATTTCCAAATTTAACTAACTACTAAGATCAGTAACAGCAAAATTCAGGAAGCAGTGACTAAAATAAATCGGAGATAATGAAAAAGACACAGTCACAAAGTTCACTCTATCACTTGAGGACTCTTTTTGATTCCTAAATTAATCAAGAATTTTATGATTACGATATTTAAAGCTAGGAAGGGCTTGATGAGTTTCAAGCTGTTTGTAATCAGGATTAATTGAAGCAACAGTTTTAATAAGAATTCAACGAGTATTAATAAGATGATATCTGCAGTGTAAATACGATAGATAATTTAAAGGCCAACCAGCTTGATCATGATAATGATGATGAGGATCTGAGCTATAGCTTCAATCATGATGAAGAGGAGAGCTAAGTCGTATTTGAATCAATTTAAAAAGGGCAGGAGCATCTCTATGAAAGTAGCCCTGATGTTATCAAATAATCATAGAATGTTTAGGATTCTCAGGCTTTTATGCATTCTCCAGGATAAGATTACAATCTTCAGAACTTTTTAATTTCAGACTAACCTGAAATAGGACTAAGATAATCAACTAGCCAAGCTTCATAAGATTACCATGTTAATAATTAAAGTTAAGAATAGCCAAACATAATCGATGAAGTTTAAGAGAAAAATGATGAATCAATTGAATCACTGAGTAATCCTTACCTTTTAACATCAATGAAACCTAATGACTTTAAAACAGATAAAAATAAAACTTCACTTTTGGAGGACTAAAACACACTTGAGCTCAATTTTGATTTGATAGATGATATGGATAAGGATGATTGTATTGAAATGCTAGGGAACAATTTCTCTCAATCAAAGCATGAAGATGAAGACTAAGAAATGGATCAAAATGTATATAACAGCTCTTTCAATTAAAATTACCATATTTTTATTGTATGAACAACACAGAAACTTCTTGAAAATTTAAGAAGAATTCCAAGTGATAAGCAATCAGCTTGAGAAGCACTATTAAAGAGATCTAGAAATCATTCAGGAAGTAAGAAACGACCACATAACTCAAAGCTTTAGTCATATGACATCAGACTTAAACTAAAAAGAGCATAGTTAAGAAATTAGAAATTTACAAAACGCAATCGATTAGCAAGATATTAGCAATGAACAAGAAGAATCCAATGATAGTTAGAATATTTAGGATTATACACTATAAGAAAATGAAGATATTAAGATGCTTCAAATTGACGATGACTTAGACTGCACAGAGTTTAAAGTGTCAAATTATAATACGGTAGAGATTTAAAATTAGAGTCATCAGAAATAGGAGAACATCTAAAATAGTCATGTTTAAAGTAACAATGAGTTACAAAGTAGCAAGAAATCAAGTATGATTCAGAATTTCATTGAAATTGAAAGAGTAGAAGATAGAATGATTGATGATGTCCTAATTCATAAAGCACAGACTTAAAATTAAGACTAATTACCTTAAGTAAAACTACCAAAAAGTCTTCAAATCAATAAGTTTGATGAAGCTTAGGTCTAAATTATCGAAGATGAAGCAATAAATCTTGAAATTAACACTTTGGTAAAACTAAATTAGCTAAACACTCACAGACAGACAACTTAAAATGCAAACTCTAAGAAGACTTTCGATTTAAATAGTTAATCAAATTCCTTACATCAATCAAAGAAAAAATCAGTCTAATTATCAGCAATTAAGTCACCAGTTAGATAGTCTCTAAACTTAAAATCTCCACTTTAGCATTACAAACAGTCAATCCTAAGTTCTTGTCATAAAGATAAAATTAGCAGTTATGGTGAATTGAGAGGCAGAAATCAAACTTCAACATAGCTTTTAGATTTCTAAAAGGGCAATACTTTGTAAGACAAAAAATCACCATCTAAGACTATGAAAGAGAGTAGCCAATAGCAGTTTAAAACTTTGTCTGAATTCCCTACAAATACTTTAAGAAGAGTTTATATCACCATTGATTCGAAAGGCAAGAAAGTTCTCGAAAATTGCCCAATAAATAAGTTCAAGACTAAGATGTTTGAGGATGCTTAAACCTCAAAGTCTTCTTAAATTAAGTCTGGCAAAGAAATATCACAAAAAATGAAAAATTAGATTAACATGAGGCAATCACGTAATCTGGAAGAATCAAAATCTACAGAGAAGCAATCAAACCCCTTATCTAGAATGAAATCGGGCGACAGAATTAAAAAGCTGGATAGTCTAAAATCTACACTTACATTTGACTATTAAAGTTATAAACCTATTCTTCTGAAAAATTAGGAAAGCATTAAATCTAACTCATATGCTTAATAGCAGCCTAATAGTAATAAGAAATAGATTATAATTTAAAGTATTGCTAAAAAAGAGGCTTCAAGTAGAAATTGTTAACATATTCAGAGTTCTAGAAATAAGAACTTCTACTCTTCTTCTATTTTTAGCGGTTTGTGAATTATTTAAGCTATTAAATCTGCGAATTAAAAAATTAAGAATTATATTTATGTATCAATATTTTAAGTCAACTCTCTAAGCAAAATCAAAACTATATCTATCAAAGCTTGTTAAAAGCCATTCTATTCCCATACATTGGATGTGCACTCATTATTCTGTCTTTATTCATTATATTTCTCAATTAATGAGTGCTTTGATCTTTCTCCAATTACTCCAGGATTTAACTTTCTCCAAACACCTTGATTGGATTTTCCTTTTCATTAACTTCCCTGATATTGTTTAAATTAACTCTTTCCCTGAAGTAACCAGCTGTCTGGCATCGCTGAAACTGTCCATTTTTATTCTAAATTGCAGTCACACTACTCTACCCTCTATTGGTCACTGATACTATTTTGTTTTACATTACTAATTGAAAGTTTTTAATTGGAAGTTGCAATTAGCGTTGTCTCTCTTCTTCGTGTTGTTACTATAGTTACTCTGGAGTGGGCATATTTGCCAACATTTTATAAGTAATATCAAATAAATATTTTTAGACATTTACCTATGCTCTTCTTCTCTTCTACGTTTTTCTATGACATCTAAGTATAAATCTAATGGCCCCAAAAGCTTTCTTTTTTAGAAGAAATTCAAATTATTTGGAGATAATTGCTAATCTTTCTGCATTATTTTACTCTGATTTGGACCTATAAATCATAAAAAGTTAAGAATATGAAGATAAATTACTTACTATTAGCTTGAAAATCAATTGGAGGCTGCTTAAAGTAAGTATCTTCATTGGTTTTATCTGGGGTTTACTCAATTTAGGTGATACGCACAGTTGTAACTATGCGCTTACTGACTGGTCGCTATCTCCTGACATTTCCCATTATGTTTTCTAAAAAGAATTATTCATAAGACCAAGAATTGGAAAATTAGCATTAAATCACTGGTAATTAATGGGTATTCTTACGATATTAATTGGGTCCCTGGTAAGCAGATTTAGGTCTTAAAATCTTGAAAGTTTTCATTATTTTCTTTTCTACTGGTTTAAGTTTTTATGTGAATTGGATATTAAAATAATTTAACAATTATTCCACTATAATGAATTTATAAAAATTGCTTTTATAATTCAATCTAAATACTTAAAATATCATCTCTATTGCTCTGTAGATTACTCATAGGTTATGATAGATTTATACAACTTGGTGAATTCAACTGATTTTTCAGCTTATTTAAGTTACTATTTGGGTGATTATTATTATTGGCATTTTGTTTGTTTAAGATTTATCTGGGTGAGGGCAGTTGCAATAACTATTATTTAGACATTTTATTTCGATCAAGTTATAATTATAAAGTTAAAACTAAATAAATTCAGCAATAAATTTATTTTAGTAAAAGATCATTAAAGTATAATAATATTTTTGATTATTGTTGTATTATTATAATTTCAATATCTCAAAAGTTATATCAGTTTATTTTGGATTCTATTTTACTTTATGAAGAGCAATTAGTATTATTAAAACAAATAATTCACTGATGGGATTACTTATTTCTTCAATCTCAAATTACTATAATTATTAAGTTTACTTTATAAACATTTAATAAATTAGTCTTATTGTTAATAGTATAAAATGAAATTGCAAGTTTAAAAAAGAAATACTGAAATATATTTCTCTAGTAGAGAAGATTAAGAAATCCAGTAGAATCCCTAAGAGTTGTAGAAGTAAGTTCAAATGATAAAAGCAGTAAAGAATTTTCCAGTCCCATTCGCAATCACACAACACTTGATCCTGACTATGATAAATCTAAATTTTGTGATTTCTCATTCGAGGACATGGCTAGGTTTGATCAACCCGCTCTATTTGATTTTGTTTTAGGAAGAACTGGAGTTAAGAAAGTTTCGTATATTGGTCATAGTTAAGGTCCATCATAAATGTTTTGCGCTCTATCAGAAAATATGGAATTTTTAAAGAAAGAATTAATCTGTTTTTTGCTTATGCTCCTGTGTTAAAGTTGATGGGGTCACATCAAATGTAATTAAAATGGTCAAAAATAATAAAAAGGTTGATAAGTTCATGAAAAAATATGGCATGGAAGAGATAACCCCACTAAAGAAAAATAATAAATCAGTTGCTTATATGCATAAACTGTTTCCAGAAGTAAGTAACTTTGGAGTAAAACTGTTAAGTGGAAAAAATCATGCTGAATGTGATAGGAAAAGCCTTGAGTCTTTCTTGGCTCATTATTCCATCTGCCAATTCACTCAAAAGCATACTTTAAAATTTGGAATTTATATTCATAATGAATTTTAGTTAATTTGTGTATAGGCATTCTTTGCTGTTTTTCAGATAACTAGATTTTCCCTTATTAAACATAATAAGATAATTAGATTTTCCCTTATTTAACTTAATAAGATAATCTGGGCTTTTTAAACTCTAAATTTCATAAATAAAACTCAAATCTTACAATATGGATATGTTCTTGAGCAGATAAGAACAATTCTTTGTTACTCATATTAAAAGAATGTGTGTCTAATCCATGAGTCTGGTTTATAAATAATGCTTCTTGTTCTTTTAATGTATAATTATCAACTTTTATGTTTTTGTCCTATTGTTTTTAGATTATTAGCTTATATTCATGGAGCAACAATAGTAGTTCATCATAATATTTAGGCGCTAACTTCAAAAGCTATGTCAGCTCATTAAACTAAACTAGATCATCTTAATTTAAGTTAATAAAGAATGGATTATCCCCCAAATATTACAAATCTACTAAGTTTTCTTTTAGACTTCGAAGCTTAACAAGAGCTTTATTTAATTACAAACATACCATTCTTTTTTATTAAAAATTATAATTTTTTATATTGGAAAATATATGTTTCAAGGGCACCTGTATTTCTTAGTTTATTTATCAAATGGAGTGTTTATGAACTTGAAACTTAAATCTCTTAACTAATAAAGAATGAATAAGCAAATTTTTGCATTTATGTATAACAGTAAGCTCTAATGGAAATTAAATACAAAAACTTTCTTCACTAACTAAATTCAGATTAAAAACACAATATTCATATAAAGTCACTAAATGCAATATCCATCAGGAACTAATTTAGTTATAAGCTTTTTATACTATACTAATTGTAATTTAAGCTAACTATGTTTTTCATTTATTATTTAGTATATCCCGCATGAAAATATTTATATAAACCCAAAATTGTATGTAGTCACTGAATTTAAAAGTAGTTAAGAAGTTTTGCATAAATAGATAAAATAACAAAATTAATTGACATATTATTAATTTGAAAGAGCTTATTCAGATCTTAGAACTGTAAGTTTGAGAAATTTACAACTAATTTTTAGGCCATAGTTTTAATCTCATCAGTTTTAATTGAGAATTGCAACTCTAGAAAAATTGAGGCAAAAGGTTTGCAGTTCCCTCATTATGTGGTGAAGTTGTTTTACTTAAATTTATGAATAATAATGTTTCATCATTCTAAATAAAAAAATAGAGATTAAACTTAATTCTCGATAATTACATTCACACTCTACACTATGTTTATTCTTATAACTGAGGATTCCTCTATATATATATATATATCTATATATAATTAGGCTTAATTGTATTTTTTATGGAATGTAAATATTTTAATTATTTTACAATTTATTTTAATTACCATTCATTTGTATATAAAGAGTATTTAATACAACCTTTTTGACTTTAATTATTTAATTGAGTGATGATTCATCAATAATTGATAGATAATTAACCATCAATAAATTCTTAGCGAATTTAGAGGCTTAGTACAATTTCTGTAACCTACTTCTAATTCTTTTCTGCAATTTGAAATATGTTAACGCTTCAATTTTTGCATTACCGAAATTAGGATCGACAAATTATTCTGAGTTTGTCATTTTCAATTTTTGTTATTTATTTTTTTTATTTTATCTTTAATTCAAATTCTTGAAAGCAAGAGTAATGGGTTTATACACATAATATTGTTTAACTATATTTCTATTACATTAAAGACCAAGGCAAATAACTTTTAGAAAAAGATCAGCAAATCAAAGCCTTGCAGGAGAAGTTGGAGGGTAATCAAACATAAATAACTTTATACGACAAATTACTCAGCTCATAAGAGGGGGTGGTGAATAGTCTCACTAGAAATCTATCAAACCTCGATTAGCGATTCAACTCTCTGAAGAGTACTTCTGAGGAAACTATGCGTGTGTTAACTCAGTACAAAAGTTAGAACAGTACAAAGACTATTCAGAATTAGATAGATCAAGAGAAAAACAGAGTTGTTGTTGTTTTACTTTAAAAATAACTACAAGATGAACAGAATACTTCCATTAACTTAAGGAAAAAGTTAAATGCAGCTGAATAACAAACTGCAAGTCTAAAATCTGATATTCAAAATGAAAAAGTCCAAGCAGGAATTGAGGGAGTGGGATTTTCATACACTTATTTTAATTTATGTAAAATTTACTAAACTTTATACAAATTTAATATATTTATCAATTTTAAGATTCAGTATATTGTATTGTTAATCATTGAAGTTGCTCAAGAAAATATAGTCTTACATTATATATATATAGAAAGAAAAAGGCATATTGAATCAAAATTTCAATAACAATTAGATACAATTTTTATCAAAATTAATTTATTAAAAAAGTGCAGGAAGCCTCCTAAAATTTTTTTAATATAAATCATGCAGTAAAATTTCCCCTAAATTGAGAAACAGGATCTTTAAAGAGAGATTTAAGATCTGAGGCGCTAAGTGGAACAAGTGAAAGCAGACTGCGCTAAGCAACTCAAGAAGCAGGAATAGCTTTTCCAAGAAACTAAAAGTGGCAAAGAGCTTCATAAAGTGACCTAGAGACTATCAAGACTGATTGATAATGAACGTTAGTAAAAATACGATTTGTACAGTCAAGTGAGAGAGATGAAAGCTGAAAAGCAATCTTGTGTTACTTTGTACAATCAAGTGATGGATTGTTTTGGACATCATGCCAATAAGGTTCCTGTGAGCACCTAAGACTCTAGCATTGCATTTATTGGATTAGACAAGTGGAAGCATATAAAAAGTTCAAAGGAGATTTTAAACATCTCCAACAAGGAGCTTCACTCTCAAGGCAGGGAATTTTAATAAATTTACAAAATTATATTAAAAATTACACATAAAAATTCTGAATATTTCTCTAACTGTTGAATATGATATTGAAATAGGATGGACGGCAGTCACCTAATGATAGCAGAGATAAAGATGAGCGAATGATTCAACTCATAGTTTATATGTGATTAAAGGTAAGTTGTAAAATTGAAACTACAATTTTATTTTATAGAAATGATATATGAAGAAGAAGCAAGATATGAGAAAGGAGCAGGGCAAAGAGTGAGAAATATGTCGAAATTTGGGTACTTTGTTTAGCACTGGGCTAGAGAGAGTAGAAATTTGATTGAGCACTCAGGCTAGAGTGAGATGAGTGATAGATGTAAATTGAAGAGAGTAAGAGTTAATATTCTATAATAATTTATCATGTATAGATGAGAGAATGTTGATTTAGAGAATCAAAACCCCAAAACCCCTTAGTGAGGTTTATAAGTGCTTTGATTTGTAGGGTATAGTTGGGGTCTTATTGGGGTTAGTAGAGAAAACGCAAGTTTTAAGTGAATTTAATGAATATTTAATGAGTATTAATGTGCTTAATTCAAACAAATTTTATCTGCTTATCTTTGTGGTATCTCTTGAACTTAGCTCTCTTTAATGTTTCAAGTATATCTTCTAATGATGATCTTGGATATGCTGGAGCTCTTACTATGATCATCTCAACCATTTTCTTAATCTAAGTGCATACATCTTCTTGCTTTATATGTTTAACAGCCATGCTTATTGATTACTTTTCTTGCTTTGTTCCGAAGTACGACATACTTTCCATATCGCACTCTAAAATAATTGCTGCTACCGCCCAGACATCCCACTAAACAGAGCCATTAGTCCACTTCTCTCTTATTGGGAAGTACCCAGGTGTGCCTAGCACTTTAGCTAAAGTCACTATTTCTTACCTTATTGCTCTATTGAAATCAATGACTACTATTTCTAAAGGACAGAGATTTAGCATTACATTTTCTGGCTTCAAATCTCTATGAACATACCCTAGATCATGCAGCTCTTTCACACCCTTGGTCATTTCCGTGAGTATCTCATTCAAGTCATCTGGGTATCTATTATGGTAGAGATAATCTCTTAGAGTCATTTCAAATTTCTTAAGTCGTAGTGCAATAAAACCATGTCCAAGAATAACTCCATCGAGTTTAAGCAAGTTCTTGCATTACCTTTTATGAGCCTCTCTTAGTATTATGTATTCATTGGCAAACTCATTTTGATACTGCTCGTTCCTAATAAGATATTTGAAAGGATATACTTTATAAGCATACTCATCAACTACTATGAGTTTTGCCTTGTTAGGCACATCAATATGTAAATAGTTGTCAATGCAAAAACTGAGATCTACTGCATTTAATGCAGGTATATACATAGCTCTCTCTTACAAGTATGCTATATATAATTCATTAGCTGGTTGGTTCATTGACTCAAAACGTTTCTGCTTCTTAAGTCTCTCTTCCTGCTCTCTTTAAGACTCTACAGTATTGGACTTTCTCTTGGCTGGTATAAGTTTTTATGTTTCTTTATCTTGCATTAAAAACTCACTTAAATGATGTTTTTGCATGTGTCTTTTAACTTTAGCTGAGTGAGTGTAAGACTTCATGCAAGTCGTGCACTAATACTTGCCATCGACCTTTTCGTGCTTGAAATATATCTTAGCTCTCCTAGAGTGCATCTCTTTGATGTGCCTCTTCAAGCTCGAATCAGTTGAGAAGAAATTTTAGCATTCATCACATTAGAATTCTTTAATCTTTTCTAGTGGGAGATGTTCTTTTAACTCCTCAACATCTTCGATTAGCGTTTAAATACTTATCTCTTCTCTCTGCTTCCTGATATTTATTTCTAGAACAAACACCTCTGATTCAAACTCAAGAGCTTTAAGCTCTGGCTCCTTTTCAATGTATATGATCTCTGGCTTCTTAGTTTATCCAAAGTTTAGCTAAGATTACCACTGCCAAGAGAGACTGCTTTGCGATTTAAGTTAGCCGCCATGTTTAAATTCAAATTTAAATTTCTATTATAAAGCTCTAATAACCTCTCTAGTTATAGTAACTTTGTATAGGAGTTGGTACTGCAACAACAATGGGTGATTCTTAGGCGTTAGACATCATATTTATACTAAGTTTATAACTATAAATTTTCTAAATTCATGCTTAATATTTTTAATTTTGGTACCAACTTAGAAAAAATTGAGGTTGGTACTGGTACCAGTTAGGTTTTGAACCATATTGGAACTTTTCCATTAAAACCTCATTAGTTTAAAACTAGGTACTAATTAAGTTTTGGTACTATTAAATTAGTACCAATTGAAATTAAACGAATTTAGTACCAGTACTAATTAAATTTAAACAAATTTAGTACTAATTTAATGGAACTAAATTGATAAAAATGGAGCTTCATCTCTGCAGTTTGTTACAGCTTCTGCCAAACTTTCTCCACGTATCTTTGCAGGGTTGACCTCCTATAAGATGCCCATATTTAATAGTAAGATTTTAAACAAAAGGATCCAGAAGTCTATAAGTTATAATTTGAAATTCATTAATAGGGAGAGGAACAAAGATGGAATCACTCAATGATCAAATGAAAAGAGTCGAGGCTCAAGAAATGATATCAAGATTCAGAAGTAAGGAAGATCTCTATCGATACCTAACTTTACATGGTAAGATAACTTGATGACTATTAAAATATTATACAGTTGGTTTATTCCTTCCCACGATGGAAGGTACCAAAATTTCATTCTTGAAAGCAATACTTAGTGAGGAGAAGAAAGCTTTTAAAAATAAAGAGATTAAACTAATCGAAATTCCCAACTACCCTGAGATTTCAGTCACTAATCTTTATGAGGATGCCATGTAAGATGAGGAAGTGGTAGTTTATCTTCCTACCAAGAAACAACTCTCTAATAAACTCCCAGAGAGGAACTACTTCTTTGGTGTTCTTGGTACAATAAAAGAGGATTATCTCAGAGAAATTATTGAAAAAGCACATAAGAAACGATATTCTATTTCTCCTGAAGACTAGAAGAAGCAAGGCATTCTTATAAGCTCAGCTTGGCTAGAGGAACTTAAGAAGCATCCTTATCTTTCAAGTAAGCTTTGACATATAACTTTGTAGGAAAATCTGGCACTGGTATATATCTTATGAAAGAGCCTGCTAAGGTTCATAGAGAGAGAAAGTCACAGAAATTTCATGAAGTGAGCAAGAGCTTTATAAAGATGTTTAAAAGCCAGATGAAATGAACATAGATGCAGGAGCTGGCACAAAGAGAAGAAATATGGGCCCTAGCAAGCCATTATAAGAGGAGAAAAAGAGAAGCCAAACCCATTTATGGGCCAGTTTAATATGTGAATATATTCATTCGTTTAAATCTAAAACTTATTTATAAACATTCATTCTTCCCTTTCTCGCACAAATTGTTGTCTTATCTACGCTCACTCTCTTACAGCTGCTTTGAATCAAGTCTACTGTATCGATGGGCAAGTCATGCATAAGATGATACAGCAGAAGCTTCTTGTAGTGAGTCTTTATTTAACTCCAGTAGAATTCTATTCCATTAAATTAAGGGCTGTAAGGAACGTTGTATACAGGAGTTATGTTTAACTCTTCATAAGCTTTCTTAGACTCCTTAGTCTTATGAACTGATAGGTTATCAACAAACAGGATGATCTCTTGGTTGCTATACTTCTCTCTGAGCTTATGTAGGAACTCTATATACTACTCTCGCTTAATAGAGCGAGGGTGAATCACATAACTCTCTAAGCCTGAATCTTCACTTATACCAGCTAAAATTGCATGAGTGACTACCTTTACTTTTTAGTCATAAACTTCTATGTTATCATACTTCTTGTACCATGACTTATTAATAAAAGTGTTGAACGTAAACACAGCTTCATCTGCATGTATGAACTTGATGTTATTATCAATAGCTCTCTGCATTTAATCATATATATAGTTTAAATTATTACTATAAAATGGCACTGTAAAATCAATCACTCTCTTAACTCTGTTGACAGTCTTGAAAGTAATACCATTTCGTCTATAAATATTGGCTATAGTCTAAAGAGAGATACGCATGTCTGGAAACTTGCGATGAAACATGACAGCTCGTTAGTCAAGAGGAAAGTGAGCCCAATACTTTAATGTCTTAAAGTCACAGAGATAGTCAATATGGACCTGTGAGAACTTTTATTTTCTTGCAGGATGTTTTCAAGAGCCTGAGTTATAATGTTAAACAGCTAACAAGCAATGATACCTGACGGTTGGGGCACTCTTGTGTAGGAGTCTTGCTATGGCTGTATAATTCAACACTGGTTTGACTTAGTCTATATTAATACTTGTACCATACCTAAGCTTAAGAAGTAAATCTAAATATTACTCATCAAAAATAGACCCTAAATTTCGCTAATTTCTATTTCTCATTTTGCAAATTGGCCTAATTTCTCTACTAACCCCAACTATACCCTACAAATCAAAGCACTTATAAACCTCACTAAGGGGTTTTGGGGTTTTTAATGTAAGTAGCTGATATGTTGGGATCTGAGAAAGAGAGAAAGAATGAAGTCTATAGGAAATAGGTTTGTGCACTACTGACTATAAGTGGACTAATTTATAGAAATTGTGTGCTTTAGAGTCACTGTGCACTTGTATTATTATGTGATGTATATGTAAAAACTTATATATTTTAAAGGAACAAGATTAAGTCTCACGCTCTGCTCCGAGAAACTTATCTTGCTTCCTTCTAAAATTTAATATTATTCTATAAATAACAATGTTTCATCTTACAAATTTAATTATATATGATATGATAAAAAAGCAACAAATATTCTAGAAATGAAATATAAATTAAAGTGTGAATGAAGTTAATTATAATAATAAATAAAGAAAGCATTAATGGTAGAGCAAAATAACTCTTCAAAACCAAAAAAAGCATACTGTAATGGAAATGATGTTGGGAGTCATAATAATTAGCTCAAAATAAATAAAAAAAATATTGTTAGAATCTAAACAAAAAAGAAAATAGCAAATTAATTTAAATAAATTTTTATATCAATAATTGTTCACATTATACTGGTTTAATAAAGTTTTCATTAACATTTATTCTTTAAATTTGAATTAGAAAACTTTGTTAATTGTTTACCGATACTCTAGCTCCAGTTCAACATTATTCCTATTTAAATGAAATTTCGATTCTCAATTTATTAATAATTTTTAAATGTAAACGCATACATTTTTTCAAGATTTCTCAACTTATAATGCTAATTTTCTCCTTAATTTTATATATATATATATCCATATCAACTTTCACTCGACTATACTCTCTTATAAAATAAATAATTATATTTCTATTGCTTGATTAAACATCAACCAACAAATTTATACAATTTTCTTCAAAAATTCTCAACTTCTTAAGAATTAATTGTAAAAAAGATTTTGTTTAATTCATTTTAATAGCTTTTCTTAATTTCTTTAATAGTATCAATTGTATATTTTCATTATTTTTATGAAAAAGAACATTATATTACTGAATTAATATTTATTTAGGAAATTTTAAAAATAAATATACAACTATATTAGAAATTAAATATAACAGCCAGTAATTTGGGAGTGTTCTTAACATTAATTAGAAGTCATTTAATAAACAGTAATTTATTTAAAATTTAAAAGTTAAAATAGTTTATTGTTATATATATATATATATATATATATATATATATATATAAATGGTCTAGTGGTATAGGCATAGTTTTTAGTGGCTTAAGTGGTCAGGTGGTCATGGGTGTATGGCTTAGTTCTTACAAATGATACATTTTTAATGTTCCATGACAAAATGTCAGGAATGTTCATTCTTAATTGGTTGAAGTTAATGACTGGAAAATAAGCAATAACAACCGTGGAAAATAAAATATAGCTGCAGCATTATCTTTACTGTGAAGTGTATCAGAGAATGTAATAGCGTTAGCAATTAGATCTCTAGCTTCGGTGTATACCACTAAAAACTATGCCTATACCACTAGACCATTTATATATATATATATATATATATATAGTAATATATATATAACAATAAACTATTTTAACTTTTAAATTTTAAATAAATTACTGTTTATTAAATGACTTCTAATTAATGTTAAGAACACTCCCAAATTACTGGCTGTTATATTTAATTTCTAATATAGTTGTATATTTATTTTTAAAATTTCCTAAATAAATATTAATTCAGTAATATAATGTTCTTTTTCATAAAAATAATGAAAATATACAATTGATACTATTAAAGAAATTAAGAAAAGCTATTAAAATGAATTAAACAAAATCTTTTTTACAATTAATTCTTAAGAAGTTGAGAATTTTTGAAGAAAATTGTATAAATTTGTTGGTTGATGTTTAATCAAGCAATAGAAATATAATTATTTATTTTATAAGAGAGTATAGTCGAGTGAAAGTTGATATGGATATATATATATATATAAAATTAAGGAGAAAATTAGCATTATAAGTTGAGAAATCTTGAAAAAATGTATGCGTTTACATTTAAAAATTATTAATAAATTGAGAATCGAAATTTCATTTAAATAGGAATAATGTTGAACTGGAGCTAGAGTATCGGTAAACAATTAACAAAGTTTTCTAATTCAAATTTAAAGAATAAATGTTAATGAAAACTTTATTAAACCAGTATAATGTGAACAATTATTGATATAAAAATTTATTTAAATTAATTTGCTATTTTCTTTTTTGTTTAGATTCTAATAATATTTTTTTTATTTATTTTGAGCGTTCATCTAAATTCTGGTGAACAGGATCACAGAGATTTCATGCAGCAGAGAAACTTATCGGCAGATTCTCCAAGCACTAACAGTGATGGTAAGTTAAATAAAAATTAAAAATTTTAGTGATCATGAGTTCAGATGGCGCCATTTCTACTACTTCTAGCAGCCACGACTCTTAAGATGGGGTAAGATAAGTATCATCATTATAGTTATTATAATAACTTTATATTATTTACTATGCTTTGTCTATTTATTATTTTTTTGTCTGCAATGTAATCTTCGGCTGTCATGTAACCTTAGCCTAAATTTAGTTCACAATCAAAGTAGAAGTCAGTATCTCCCACTTTTGTGTCGAATAAAATTAAATATAAGCAATTATTGAATAAGGCCCTCATTGGAGGATCCATCCTCCTCTAAACGAACCTTTCGAATCTGTTTCTGACATTGAAGTCACGGTTTTTGGGAATAATCTCCACTTTACAAGTGTTGAGATTCAAAACCCCAAAACCCCTTAATGAGTTTTATATGTGTTTTGATTGATGAGGGTAATGTTGGGGATTAGGGTTTCTTTTTGATTTGTTTCATTTTTGTTGTTAGATTCAATGTTATTTATTATTTTCATGGTTGAGATATTTAATATTTTATTTTTTACCATCACTACATCTACATAAATGCTATGAAGAAATTATTTCATTACGAAAATTTTAATGATAGTACATTAATTGTTTGCTTTGCTTATTTAATTAGAATAGCTAATTTTATGAAAGCATCTTCTTTTAATTCTTAGGAACTCCATTTTTTAAAATATTTTGGTACCAACTTAGAAAAAATTCATATTGGTACTGGTACCAATTAGGTTTTGAACCATTTTGGAACTTTTCCATTAAAACCTCATTAGTTTAAAACTAGGTACTAATTAAGTTTTGGTACTATTAAATTGGAACCAATTAAAATTTAACAAATTTAGTACCGGTACTAATTAAATTAAAACAAACTTAGTACTAATTTAATGGAATTTAATTGGTTAAAATGGAAATCTATCTCTGAAACTTGATACAGTTTTTGCAAACTTTCTCCATATCTCTTTACAGGGTTGACCTCCTATTAGATACCCATATTTGATAGGTGTCCTAAAATTAATAGAAATAAGAAATACAAAATTTTAAGATTGATATCCATTTATAATACTTCTGGATCTAAATCATTACATGATTGTTGATATCAATCACCTTAAAATAACTCATTTTATACATATTTTTCATTTAAATTTTACTTATGTTACCAAACTTTTTTCTATTGGAAAAAAATATGATAATAAAGAACGCAAGCTAGAAGGAATGAAAGTGTTGAATTTATTTTGAAAATAACTTTTTGTGAAAACTTCAAAAATATTTGTGCATAAATGCCAATTTTTAAAAAAGATGCAATCATCTAAATTGATAAAAACGATCAGGAAAAGTTATAACTTATGAAAAAAATGTAAAACAAATAAAAATGTCTCTCAAACTTATCTTTTTTTAATAAAAATGCTATAATATGTAAATAAATATGAAAACATATAAGTTGAGTATTAAAATGATCACCATATTAAATTTTCAAAATTTCATAACTAGAGTAAAAATGATACTTCCTTGCTCAAATAAACCCTAATCCCCCACATTACCCTCATCAATCAAAACACATATAAAACTTATTTAGGGGTTTTGGGGTTTTGATTGTAGGCGGGGATGAAGTATCTGTCGAAAGCATTTTAAATTTTAATTAATTTTTAATTTCTTAAATAGTTTTAGTATTTTTTCCCACAATATATTAAAATTAAAATGCATCCTTTTCATCACTAACATATGTCATTATCTAGGCTCTTCCTTTTATATCTTCCTTACAGTCCTATGATACTATAATGTAAAAAATATATATATTAAATATGTAAAAATGAAGAAAAATTAAATTAAATTAAAATTGTATAAATTTAGAATTTATTCGATAAAATTCTTAATGTATTAATCTATTGTTACATTCAAATAATCTATATATTGTTTAAATGTAATTAAAACTTGTAGCTTTCTTATATGTTATTTATTTTATATTTCAGTACTTTCTGCTTATCTTAAATTATTGTTAGTTTGTCTGAATGCATCTTGGAATGAGATTGTTTAAGTTTTCACAATACTCTTTGAATTGATCTTAAGGAATTGTTTAGTCCACAAAAAAAGCTATATACTTTCTCTCTTTCTCTCCAAATTCTATTCTAGACATTAAATATAAAACTTAATAAATGAATATATTTGGATTTATTATTGAATCCACAAATAATCCAGTGATATATTGTTATCATTAGTATATTAAAGCTTATATCTTCAAAACTTATTAGCATTCAATTCATTTCCATTTGTAAACTATCTTTAAAATGGATATTTAATTCTAAATGGATTAAGCCTACTGGCTCATCAATCTCTTAATTAAATTAAAAACTTTCTTATAATTTGTATTAATTGTTAATGATCAGAGTTGTGTTGGTATGATAGTCAATTAAAGTACTTTGGTTTCATGTGCTTCAATTGATTACAATTGTAATTTATACTAAAATTTATATAAGGAGACAATAGATTATTAGATTAAGATTGGATGCTTAATACTATTATTACATTAATTGCTTTTGCTGTTGCACCTAAGGATGTTTTAAACTGAGTTGCTGAAGTAGGTGTTATTCATTAAATTATTTGTTAAGAATGATCAAACACCATTTAAAAATATGGTCTATATATAATTATAATCCATTTTATGACAATTAACATTTTATCTACAAACCAAAATATTATATAATCTTTTTATAAATTGTTGCAAAAGCTGAAGCTATTGAAGTTGAATCTGATTTGCTAATTTTAAAATTAGTGTTACACCTACTAGGATTACTGGTGAGTAACTTGCCAAAATTGTTATTATTTGGGTTATGCATTGTAGCTGAGCTTGGGCAATAAATTTTCAGAAACTCTTTCGAGAATAAAACTTGTTCTCCTTCTATACTAAGAGATCGTCTTTATGCTTGCTAAGCAATAATTAAGAGAAACTGTGATTGAAACCCAAGAGTGAGTCTTTAAGATGGATGTCAGAGTCATCAAAATAGTAAGTGTCCTCATGAGTTTGATTTACAATTTCATCTCTTGCTTTGGACAAAATCTTTATAAGATAATCATAATCGGACATGGATGTGAAATCTAGAGCTTAAATGTGTCTGAAGAAATGAGCAAATCCATTTCAAATTAAATAAACAAGAAATTATTTGTTATCTGGCAGATGTGAACTCAAAAGATCTTCGGAAACTTATCTTTTTGTCTCCTTAATTAAGTACAGTTCTTTTTGGCTTTAAATTTATTTTTCGTCCTTGATACTTCTGAGAAGTTTCATTAACTCAACATCTTAATTGGCTTTTTGTTGTTATTTGAAATCTTACTTTCAATAGAGAAATGTAAAGAAATTACTTCAATTAAAAAAAACTTTTTTACCTCTTTTTGAATAAGAAAAGATAATCTTACTATAATCATGATAAAAACCTCGATTCTACTATGAAATCTAATTTATTAATTATTAAAATTTAAATTTCAATGTCATCTTTTCTAGAGTGTGTTATTCCATTAATTTAATTAATCCAGCTTATTACGGTGAACATCTTATATTTCTCACACCTTCTGAGGTACATGCTAACCATGTGCGTCTAAAATGTTGTGGAAATTCCAAATTAAATTTAGGGGAAGGGAAGTTTCCTGGCAAGAGGGAAGTTTCCGGGCAAGTGAATTTTTTATATATATTTATGTTTAATTATACATTTGAACATAAAACTTATACTTTTTTCACACTTTAATTATTATAAGGATAAATAAATTAATCTTTAAGAGCTTCGATATCATTAAATATATAGCTGTCAATATTATATCATTAGATAAATTAAATCATTTTTATATTAGATTATTACAAAAAAAATGATTTTTTAACTAAAAATTAAGATGATGATAATGGATAATTTGAACAGTAACAAACGAAATTTAACGAAATTTAAGATAGCATTGATTAAATTGCTACAATTCTTTGTAATGTAATCCTAATAAGTGTTTAGTGGTTGTCTAAAAATATAAAATTGAAAAAAAGAAAAAAATTAAAAAATTTACTTGCCAAGGAAACTTCCCTAAAAATTATTTTTAATCATAAGACTTGCCAGGAAACTTCCTCCCCCCAAATTTAGTAAAGTTTTTACTCATGTTAATTAAATATTAATTGTTGTTGGTTATTCAAGCTGTTCTTTAAGGGTAATTTAGTTGTGATATTGTCCATTTAAGTATCGGATTTCCTTGTCATAGACTTTTCGTTGCTTTTTTGCTTATTGGCTTATATTTTATCATAGAAGCATCATTATTTTTCCTACCAAGACGTTGCAAGGTTTGATATCCATGTACATAGTCCATATCCATGTACATAGCCGATTTAATTAAAATCTAGTATTCTTTACAACTATAGAGAAAAGTTGCTTAAATTCAATTCTTAAAGCGATTGAAAGTAATTGGGAGCATTAAACTAATTACTTACTATTTAAATGCCAACATTTTATACTTTATACAACGGTCAATGGTTTGGTCTTTGAGTACCAAGTTTGGGAACTTACCAGAAGATCAGTGAAAAGAATTTATTCCTGAGGGATTTTTTTTCAATTCAGGGTTTACTAAATTTTTGTTATATTTGCAAGGAAAACCAATATAAAAAATTAAAAAAAAAAGAATATAGTTGCTCAAAGTAATTAACCATAATTTCTCATCAACATGTGTCATAATCTCTCTTTAACCTATAGTAAATGTAGTTCTAGTAAAGTGTTCCAGAGAATAAAGAATAACTTACATACAATTTTATGGGCAAGGGGTTTATGGGTATTCGCTGATACTCCCATCATTACTTCACCGTTAGATCCTTAACCACACTTAAAATATAGATAATCCAAACAAAAATTAAGCTTTTCTCCAATATATCATTAATTATTTTAATTTATAATAATTGCCCAAGTGGAATAAACCTTCTTTACAACCTCAAATAAAAATACGGTCTTCTCTAACTTTTTGAACAATAATTACTTTATTGGTTAAATGAAAAACTCACAGCAAAGCCATTCACTAGGAAAGAAAAATAGTTATCAAGGAAACTTAGGCATAGCGAATTAAATTACCATTTTAATTTATTAGTTAAAGCAGCCAAATCCTAATAACATAAGCGGATATCTATCTCGGAAAAGAGCAGTTACAAAGAGAGATGCCATAATTATGATATCAAAGTAAATCATACAAAATAATAATGAGTCAAGACAGTTGAACTAAAAGAGTGAGATATTGTCAGCAACTTAAAGGTCTATAAAGGGGTACGATGATGCTATATCTATCAGAAAAAAAAGATCATCTTTAGAAACTGCGAATCAAAATCAAATCATACCCTCACATTAAGCAATTCATTACGCTGCCAAGAAAAACAGTGGTGTAAAGGGAAATAGTTCGTAATCTCAAAGAATTAATACAATCACTTACAATCGTCCAAATAATTAATCTTATGTGTATTTTCAGCAATATCCTTATATAACCCTTAGCCCTTCATTTTTGGGTTTTTGAGGACCTCAAAAGATGGTCACGGAAATTCATGAGATGACGTGGAATTAAGCAAATCCACTAAATTTGGGCTCCTGAGCAAGAGTGTGACACTGGAACACAAGATATATATTCATTTTCAAAAGTTATAGGTGGGTCATTTTGTCCATTTTTGTGTTTTCAAAAATTTGTCCAGGGCCGAACCTTTCCCCGGATAAATACAACTTCCATTTTATATTTCCCATAAACACCCGAATATGATGATTCTGGTCATTTAGACCTCGCTGACACGAATATAAAATCAGAATTAATTTATCTTCAAAACGCGCAAAGATATAAGCAAAATAAGCAATTTTCAGCAATTTCCTTATATAATCCTTAGACCTTCATTTTTGGGTTTTTGAGGACCTCACAAGATGGTCACGGAAATTCACGAGATGACCTGGAATTATGCAAATCCACTAAATTTGGACTTCTGAGCAAGAGCGTGACACTGGAACACCAGATATATAGTCATTTTCAAAAGTTATAGGGGGGTCATTTTGTCCATTTTTGCGTTTTCAAAAATTTGTCCACGGCCGAACCTTTCCCCGGCAAAATACAACTTCCATTTTATATTTCCCAAAAACACCCGAATATAATGATTCTGGTCATTTAGACCTCGCTGAACACGAATATAAAATCAGAATTGATTTATCTTCAAAACGCGCAAAGATATAAGCAAAATAAGCAATTTGCAGCAGTTTCCTTATATAACCCTTGGCCCTTCATTTTTGGGTTTTTGAGGACCTCAAAAGATGGTCACGGAAATTCATGAGATGACCTGGAATTAAGCAAATCCACTAAATTTGGACTCCTGAGCAAGAGTGTGACACTGTAACATCAGATTTATAGTCATTTTCAAAAGTTATAGGGGGGTCATTTTGTCCATTTTTCGGTTTTTCAAAAATCTGTCCAGGGCCGAACCTTTCCCCGGCAAAATAAAACTTCCATTTTATATTTCCTAAAAACAACCAAATATAATGATTCTGGTCATTTAGACCTCGCTGAACTCGAATATGAATTCAGAATTGATTTATCTTCAATACGCGCAAAGATATAAGCAAAATAAGCAATTTTCAGCAATTTCCTTATATAACCCTTAGACCTTCATTTTTGGGTTTTTGAGGACCTCAAAAGATGGTCACGGAAATTCACGAGATGACCTGCAATTATGCAAATCCACTAAATTTGGGCTCCTGAGCAAGAGTGTGACACTGGAACACCAAATATATAGTCATTTTCAAAAGTTATAGGGGGGTGGTCATTTTGTCCATTTTTGGGTTTTCAAAAATTTGTCCAGGGCCGAACCTTTCCCGGCAAAATACAACTTCCATTTGATATTTCCCAAAAACACCCGAATATAATGATTCTAGTCAATTTTATTTCGCTGAACACGAATATAAAATCAGAATTGATTTATCTTCAAAACGCGCAAAGATATAAGCAAAATAAGCAATTTTCAGCAATTTTCAGCAATTTCCTTATATAATCCTTAGACCTTCATTTTTGGGTTTTTGAGGACCTCACAAGATGGTCACGGAAATTCACGAGATGACCTGGAATTATGCAAATCCACTAAATTTGGACTTCTGAGCAAGAGCGTGACACTGGAACACCAGATATATAGTCATTTTCAAAAGTTATAGGGGGGTCATTTTGTCCATTTTTGGGTTTTTCAAAAATTTGTCCAGGGCCGAACCTTTCCCCGGCAAAATACAACTTGCCATATATATTTCCCAAAAACACCCGAATATAATGATTCTGGTCATTTAGACCTCGCTGAACACGAATATAAAATCAGAATTAATTTATCTTCAAAACGCGCAAAGATATAAGCAAAATAAGCAATTTTCAGCAATTTCCTTATATAACCGT